>PVKN010001507.1:0-27769 GCA_004027915.1 Capromys pilorides
GACAGTCGTTATAATGTTTGACCAATTTTGCATGCCTATATCTGGTAATCTAAGCAACTACATGGAAGATAACAATATGTAATATAATAACCATTGTTAATTTCCTATCTTGTTTTGAAATTCTGTTATCATTTTTCTTTTTTCTTTTTAAAATAAAATGTAAAAAGTGTTGGAAATCAACTTTTGGAAATGAGATAACTTTTACACAAAATATTAACAAAAGATTCTCATTAGTAGATATGCTATAAAAATAGGTAAGAATCGTTTGAGAATGTCTTAATTTGCTTCATTCCCGAAAAATACTTGCCCTGAACAGGATTCTGGGTTCATAATACATTTTTCTGTTCTTGAAAAAATGTTGTGCCATTTTTTTTCTGGCCTTTTCTGGCATTCAGGGTCTCTGTTGAGAAATCTACTATGTTCCTGTTTGTTTTCCCCCCTGAGGGTAACGTCATTTCTGTCTCTCAAGACTTTCATTTTCTTCATTAATTTTTAGAAGTTTAACTGTGATGTACTGTAGTATGGATTTTTTTGTGGAATAGGGATTATCCTGTATGAAGTTTGCTCAGATTCTTGAATTTATAGGGTTGGAAAGCTTTAGCTTGATTTCTTCAGGTGGTACAACCTATTTCTTGTCTTATTCCTAGGTCTCTGACAACACAAATGTGAGGTCTCTGGCCATAGTCCTACAGGCTTTAGCCACTTTTTTTTTCCCTGCTTTGTTTTTTTTCCCCTTCTGTTAATTCACAATATTTCCATTCCGTTCTAAAGCTCATTGATTATTTCCTCTGTTCCCTCCATTCCATTATGGAACCTATTGAGTTTATTTCAGTTACTGTTCTAATATAATTAATTTTTGAGTTAAGATTTTTGCTTGCATCTTGTATTTTTTCTTCTTCCTTATATCTTGTTTTCTTGCTGAAATTTCCTAGCTTTTGAAATGTGTTTTGAAAGTATTCATAGTTGTTTGTTGAAGCATTTTTTAGTTGCAGTCAAAATACACAAACTGTAGTTTGTGTATTTTGTTTTGTTACTGTTTTAATCATTTTTAGATATGTCCCAGTGACAGTAAGTACATTCATGTTACTATGCAACTATGACTACATATTCACCAGAGTATTTTCCTAAACTGAAACTCTGTCTTGTTGAGCTGTAATTTCTCATTTACCCTTATCCCTGCCTCTGGCTACCACAGTCCTGTTTTCCATCTCTGTGAATTTGACTAGTCTGGGTATCTCATGTAAGCACAGTAATAAAATGTTTGTCCTTTTGTATTTGCCTTACTATACTCAGCGTGTGTGTGTATGTGGGTGTGTGTGTGTATTAAAGGCTCATCAGTAATGTAACATGTCTGAATTTCATTTCTTTTTGTAAGGCTCAGTGTTCCATTATATGTGTATGTCATATTTTGTTCATTCTTCCACTAGTGGACATTTGGGTTGTTTCCATCTTTTGGTTTATTTATGAATAATGCTGCTGTTAACAGTGGTGTAAAAATGAAATAAAAATTTCTGCTTTTGGTTTCTTTTGGTTATGTACACAGACATACAATTGCTGGACCACGTGGAAATTCTGTGTTTAATTTTTTTAAGGAACTGCTGCACAGTGGTTGAGTCATGTAACATTTCCACCAGCAGTACACATGGGTTCCAGTTTCTCAGTGTCCTCACTGCCACTTGTTATTTACTGTTTTTCTGCTAATAACATTTAAATGTGTGTGAATTGATATCTTACTGTGACTTTTATTAATATTTTATTTGATCAGTAATGTTGGGGACATTTTCATGTGCTTATTGATCACTTATAAATCTTTTTATGGAAAAATGTACACTCAAGTAATTATCTCATTTTTTAAATTCTGTTTTTTGTTTTGGTTGTTAGTCACAGTCGAAGTACACAGTGTTCTTTGATGCACAAAATTTTTATTTTGATGAAATCCACTTGGCTCTTTTCTTTTGTTACCTGTACTATTGTTGTCATATTCAAGAAATCATTGCTGAAATTACTGTCACAAAGTTTTAATTTTATTTTTTATATAAAGTAAGAGTTCCATTTAATTTTTTACACATGCATATTCAATTTACTCAACACCATATGTTGAAAATATCCTTTCAACTTCAGTGGTCTTGAATGCCTTCCTTAAAATCTTCAACCACACATGTGGTTGGTCTATGTAACATTGTCTTGTAGACTCGAGATCCCTTGAATTTCATGTGAATTTTAGGATAATCTCTTTTCATTTACTAAAAATGTTGTTTTAGGTATCATTCACATCAGAATAAACCTGGCAGTTTCAGCTGTGCTGATTAGATGCTAGAATAAGCTGTTGGACCTCATTGTTTGTGATAGTCTCTTGGAATCTTAGCAGAAGTCCTATATTTTTCTATAATTAAGGTTAAATGGAGCAAGAACGTGAAAAAGAAAAAGGACATCTGCAAAGGATCCCAGTATCACAGAAATTTGTTAAAACATGTTTAAGTATAAACTTCATGTTCCACAAAACTAATTCGAAACAGATTCTAAAGTTTTGCAGTAAATGATTGAACTTCATGTTTGAATTTAGTAAACCTTAGATTATAGAATTTGATTCTTTTTAAAAATTAAGAAGTATAATTTTTTATTTATTACAATTCTTGTAAAGATATTGTGCAGCTGCTATAATTTTTTGGTATTTTTTTCAAGACTTGCACCTAGTTTTCTAGTTTGATCTCATCAAAATGCATCCTGTGGATTTTTTTTAGGTAGACAATATAGTAAAATTAGAACTTCCTGCATGCCTGTAATCCCAACTCTTGGGAGGCTATATAAACAGGAGGATAATTACAAGTCCGATCTAGTAGTGAGACCCTGAATACCATAGACCCTTCCCTAAAAAAATACAAGAAAATAGAACTTCCTAACAGAAGTCCTATTACCTTGCTTTTGTCTTCTAGAATCTTTACACAAAGAAGTACAGGATTTGGCCTTTCTGGATGTTGTATCTAAACTTCGCAGTCATGAAAACAAAAATGTTGCCCAACAGGCCTCTCTCACAGAGCAGAGACTGGTAGTGGAAAGCTGAGAACTGCACTCCCCAACACGCGGCGTTTTCCAACTCTGCTCCTCCCTCCATCCTCCATCCACCTGCCTCTCCCCTCCATTCTCTTGTGCATGTGTGTAACATTCCAGTATCAGTTGAAGACTGCTGTGGGTACCTGCCTAAATAAAGATTTCTAAACTCATAGTTTGAACAAGACTGTCCAGCAGGTCTCTACCCATAATTGTTCTCTTGTACTACTGTTGCTTGAGCTACATTAAGTAGAATGTGCATGTTGTAGTCCTTTGATGACGTAACTTGATACTACATAATAACTTGCTCCTCACCTGTGGTAAACTACATAATAATGTACTGGTAAATTAGCAACAGGATGTAGCAAGGTCTGTCTAGCTTAAAGATGAAGTTGAATAGTAAAAATAGCTCCATTTTTGGTGCTTGGAAAGCACAGTGACCAACCTCCCCACAAAAACAAAAACAAAAAGAAAACAAAACAAAAAACTATGGCTGTTCATTCGTTAGTCTTGCCTAGTAATGTCCAGCCCATGGTACCTAGCATTAAATGAAATTCCAGTGCTCCCACTGTATGCTGTGGTTCTTCCTTTTTCCTAAGTGTATAATTGTTGCAACTGCCACAAACTTGGCAAGACTTCATGAGGTGTGATTCCATATTTAATTGACAAGTAGCCCAATGTTGAAAATATTTGTAGTTTTCAGTGTGATTAGAACCAAGGTGTTAAAGAATCCTTATAACACTATCATTTTGCCTATATTTTAGATTCCGATATATGTATAATTTCACCTCAGAACTTCATCTGTTGTCAAGCATCTGTCTCTAAAAAGTCATTTGGTATGTGTTTTCAACTGAGTATAGTCCATTGGGAAATGATTTTTTTTTATCATTCATATTGAAAGCAGGAAATTTCATCTTTCATAGTGTGTTTAGGAGGGAAGAGGAAAAATAAATTGCCAGTACTAAAGAAAGAGAGGCAGATTAAAAGCCATAGTAGCCAGTCCAGTGCACTCTGCAGACAGCCTCATACCAATCACAGTTGGAGTTTTCACCTACACTTTTCCCCCAGAATGTGTGACTCTTACAGGCTAGAAAAAGCCAAGACTCAGAAAGATCCCCCTTAGCAAAACACAGTGTGCTCTGCACTCCCACCACCACATGGGTTTTTAGAGCCCTGGAACAGTCTTTATAAATTAAATCAGACATCTCTGGGATCTCCTTGTTTTCAACTGACACCTAGTTTGACCACTACTGGCCTTGTGGGGAGGGTGGGGTATTTTCCCACAGGACTGGAGAGGGCAAGATGGGCAGCAGAGGAGGCACAGAGCCCCTCCCCTCCAGCCAAGCTCTTCCCCCCCCCCCCCCCCCCCCCCCCCCCCCCCCCCCCCCCCATCACCAGGCAATCTGAGCTAGAATTCTGACTCTAGAACAGCTATAATTGAAGACTCGGTCTTTTGACTCTTTCCTTGATGTCCAAATAAGGGACTATTATGAGTACTTATGGTATATGTACTGTGAGAATGACTTTGTTTATTGTCTTTCTGCTGGGCTGGATAGTGGACTCTATTTTGTTAGGTTTTGAAAGACATCTGTAATGTTGCATAATAGACTGTCCATATTAATAACTTAATAAATAGTACATCAAACTATAATGGCATCACTTGATTTATTTCATTTGTATTTTCAGCTCCTAGGACAGTGTATCATCCCTGTTGGTGCTCTGTATGTGTTGAAAGAATGAATTACTTCCATGAAATTTCCAGGTTGCCTGAACTAATTTCAGATAGACTAGTTGATAAGAGAATTTGACACTTTAGAGAGTCTATAGCTTGAGATAAATATTTTAATAGTAGAGTCTATGCTTTTTGAAAAGTAGTAAACAGATCTTTACAACAGAAATATCCTAAAACCAGAGATTTGAAGAAAAGTCATCATCTGGGCCAGCTGTTAGAAATCAGCTCATTTTTATGCTAGGAGGGCCCATCCACAGTAAAACAAAGTGCAGTTTACAGGAGGGTCAGAAGGGTGTGCCCTCAGGGCACCAGGGATCACCAGATGAGTTGGGGTGCCTGTGAGCCTGGCAGTCAGTAGGAGAACACATCTGCTCATCACCTACCTCTACTTTGGTGTCAGTAGGAGAACACATCTGCTCATCACTTACCTCTACTTTTGGTTCTAGAAGCCACAGTGAAATTGATTTGCTACCCACGTGAATACATTTTAAAGGAGAGGAGGAACAGGCAGCACAGAGAAGCTCTCCTGGCCACTTGAGTCCAGATGCTGGAATGAGGTTCCCTAGAGTGTTCCCTTCTCCCTCAGTTCCATTACCAACTTGGAGTCTTGCTGACTACTTGCCCAGACTATAACTTTGTATATCATACAATGGCCCAGAATTCAGTGTTTTCCTTGATCACATTTTGAGCATACTGTGATAAGAATGGTGATACGGAATAAGCCCTCAGTTTTAAAGTGAATACTCATGGATAAATTGTAACTGTGTATGAAGCTTTGATGTGAAGTGATATGTAGAAGTCTCTGTGTGAAGAATTTAAGAAGAAACACTCTGGTGTCATGGAGCTTTTCTAATTCAAGTCAGTGTACAAGGACATTTACTTAGGCGAGCATTACCTTTTGTGCAGCCAGTATGAGAACCAATAAACTAAAACTCAGACCTAATGAACTGCATAGCATTTGACTTACAGAAGTATGTTGAAAAGCACTTCATGACTGGGATAAATCAGCTGTAGCCAAAAAGGTAAAGGTATTTTCCACACACAGGTGTGGGTGTGGTCTCTTCATGTGCCTGTGTGAATGCCTTGTGCTTCCCAAGCCACCTAGGTATGACCCTGCTATTTTAAAAGTATGATGCAAAGGAAAGCATCCCAGGATATCCTGACTAGTGGCCAGTCCCATTTGTTACTGCTTTCTCTGGCTTTCTTCAAGATCACAAACTCAGTACTCCCTACTTTCTGTGTTTTTTGTGACAAAATTCACGCTGAATGCACCCCCCTGCCCCCCAATAGGACAGGCGCTGCCTGGTCCTTGCACTCCCTCCCTCAGCTCCTTGGGAGAGTGGGGTGATGAGAATAGCTCAGTTACACTTACATTACTTGTTACTAAGTCAACGAAAATAAGGCTATGATATGAGGAATTCTCAGTACAGAAAAGAACTTAGACCAAACAGCTTTTTAGCTGTGGCCCCAGAGATAATATTCTAACAGTGCCTGCTACTTGTAACAGTGAATAAGACCTGAATATCATGACAACTCACTTTATATGCTGTATCCAAACTGTAGTTCAACCAAACTGAAGTCACGTAGCTCTGGTGCCCGCACACTTCCACCTGTGCCCTCTTCTTTGGCTTTTCCTGCACACCCACATTGCTGTACTTAGCCAGGGAGAGGCAGTGCTCCTGAGCCACATGGGAAGGACTGGGGGCTGCCCGCCTGGTAGCTTAGCTCACTGCCGCCTCCAGAGAGCAAGCAGGTGTTTGGGCTCAGGTGGGAAAGGGATCAGGTCAGGTGAAAGCAGCCTGGGTCCTCGCCAGCTCTTGGTCTTACTGACATGCACCACCACAGCCAAAACCACATGCAGTGTGTGCAATCAGTGTTGGTGACATGGATAGATAATTTCCTGTTTTAGAATTAAATGAGGGGCTGTCAAGATGGTTCAGTGGTCTAAAGCGCCTGCTTAGGAAACCTTAGGCAACTGCAGGGACCATGGTTCGATCCCCGGCACCACATGCTGCACCAGCCCCACCCCTAGGGCAGGCTGAGTGGGCCGTAAAATAAATAAGTAAATATATTTAAAAAAAATAAAGTCATTACTGTTTAAAAAAAAAAGGAATTAAATGAAAACAAACTAGATTTTTAAATTTTTTATCTTCAGGATAAAGCCTGATTCTATCATACATTGAAGTCTCTTCCGGTTTGGAATTTGTTTTTTGAGGCAAAGTTTCACTGTGTATCCCAGGTTGGCCTTGAACTCATCCTGTCTGAGCCTCCCAAGTGCTGGGGTTACAGGCTTACATGACTTACATCTAGCTTTTTTTTTTTTTTTTCAATAACAGCATTTTAAAGATTTTTTTCTTCTAGTTTTACCTTTAAAAATGTTAAAGCCTTGACCCACACTCAGTATGTTACTTTTATGTAACAACAAAGCATTAAAAAATGCGTAATTACACCATCCTTCCTTGAATCAAGGAACAGGGTCCTGAACTCAGCTGGTCCCCAGCTTACTGAGGACAGTTATGTCCTCTGTGCTCCTGAGTTTCAGAAAGCTGCTTTGAGCTCCGTGAGGTCCCCTTGGGGCTCTGCTCTTGGAGCCTGGGGTGAGCTGCATGTGGAGGAGCCACTGTCCACCACAGTCCACTTCAGAAGGAAAAGCAGCTGGGCTTCTTGGGCCGACACGCAGCCAATGCTGAGCTCATTCCCAGCATGGAGTGGCAGGCAGACACCTAACATGCCTTTCAAAGGGAGCACGAAGAGTGAGCAGATCACTGACAGGGAAGCCCCCAGCCTAGACCACCACTGCAGACCCCTCTGTGGGGCCTGGAGTCCTGAGCCACCAGAGCTTCCTTCCTTCCTTTTGTAGGTTCCCAGAATGCCCCCCAACTCTACCACCACTCCTGCAGTTGCTTCCTTTTTCTGTGCAGCTAAAAAAGTAAAATAAGCGGGTGTTGCTGAGGAGCCATACTCTACATTTGCACCCACGCCACCTCACTCTGGGTGCCTAGCAGAAGCTAGGGGAAGTGACACAGCAGAGCAACCATGTAGCTTCATGGGATCCCAGAAGAATCACTAGTTGGGCAGGGGCGATACTCTGGCACAAGTGCCTACCTGGCAAGTATAAGGTTCTGAGTTCAATTTCCAGTACAAAAAAAAAAAAAAAAGCAATCACTAGGAAACCCTGTTTCACCAGGCTTGGTGATGCACACCTCTTCCCAACAGTCAGGAGGCTAGGAACCCTGCCAGTTGGAGGCTAGCCTGAACTGTATAGTAAAACTCTCAAAAAAAAGAAGACGAAGACGAAGACGAAGAAGAGAAGAGAAGAGAAGAGAAGAAAAAAAGAAGAGAAGAAGAGAAGAAGAAGAAAGAAGAAGAAGAACAAGAACAAGAAGAAGAACAAGAACAAGAAGAAATAATTCTGTTTTCCTGTGTCCCATTTCTTGTTTTCTTGTTGCCCTATCCGAAAACAGAAATACAGTGACTTCTCTGACCCACAAGTCCCAGCATGATGAGCACTGATCAGAAGAAGCACTGGACAGAAGTGATTTTAGGCCACTGTGCCAGATGGTTGGCCAGCCATCAATGTCCCTGGACTGACCTGGTAGTGGCAGAAAACATGGTGACCTGGGGCTCACCTTGGATGAAAAGTCCTGGAAGTATACATGGCTGCTTCCCTGCAGAGCCTGTAGTACCAAGGTGGAAGCTACCCACGTGCTAAGGCCTGCTTTCATAGCACCATGAATTCATGAGACTTTTGTGAACCTCATTTTAATGACTGGATATTCAATTACAAGATGTACCATAACTCATACTTTTACCACACATCTGGAAATTTCAGATACAGTTTGAGTTTTGAAACTAAAGCCTGCAACCAAGTTGCATTTTTTGGTACTAGAGCAGTTCCAGAACCCAAAACCAGCCACAGGCAGTTCCTGTCCATCCCACCCAGCCCCAACCCACAGTGGCCTCCTGGCCTTGGAGCTCACGGAGGCCTGGGCCTGGGTCCCATCTCTTACAGGCCACTGCCCAGCAGCCTCTTTGCATGTGTATCCACGTGTGTCCCCCTGAAGGGCAGCAAAGCTGGTTAATCAGCCGCCTGGAGCCCATCGCATCATCGTGGCCTACAGCTGGCCAGAGCCTCTCTCCAAGCCAAGCCCCCACTGTGCCTACCACCTGGGCCCAGGGAGTGAGCTGGGAAGAGGCAGCTCTCCTCACAGAATCAGCCGCACGCGGTGACCTGTCAATCTGCTCTGCCTCTCTAGGCCAGATGCACTTTACACATGTTTTGCTTCGCTTGATTCACAAGGTATTTACAGAAAAGAGGATGGACTGGGGGAGAGGGAATGTATAGCTGTAAATATTTATTTTTATTTATTTTTACTTTTCCTTTTTTTTCAGTACCCGGGATTGAATTCAGGACCTAACCCTTGCCAGTCAGGCGTTTATGCTGCTGAGCTATCTCCCCGGCCCATCTGTAAACATTTAAATTTAAAATTATTTAAAAGCCTAGTTCTCTTACTTTTCTTTTAAAATGGGAAAATCTAGTCAGGTGTGATAGCACAAGCCTGAAATCACAGCACTCTTGGAGGCTGAGACAGCGGGACTATAAGTCTGAACTCAGCTCAGAGAATTTAGTGACTTAGCAAGAGACCCTGCCTTGAAATAATAATACTAATAAGGCTCAGGATGTCGCTCAGCAGTGTAACATATACTTAGCATGTGTGAAGCCCCAGTCCAGTTCTCAGCACACAGAAAATGGGACCCAGTGTGTGGCCATGGCCCTCTGCAAAGGATACCTTTCCTGCCTTTAGAGTCTCCACCTGGCCCCATCTGCAGAGTCCCTGGAAGCCTTGAAAGTGGAACCAGAGAGCTCGTACACAGTCTGATCCCAGGGCAGGAAAAGGGATTCCTGGGCAAAGGAACAGTACAGTGGGAAAAGATGAGTCCAAGAGTTTGGTCTGTGCATCTGGCTTGAGACATTTTCATGGTGGTGTTTTTATCCGCATGAGAGACATCTGGAAGGTTGTGACAGCTGTAGGCACACAAATGGCAGGAATACAAAAATGCAGACAGTTGCAAGTCAGCCCACGCCTGCAGCCAGCCTTCTCACTCATAGGAAGAAGCTGGTGCTGGGCCTGCAGCCTCACAGGCCTGCAACATCCTGCAGACTACACAAAGTGAGACGATCGCTCAACCAGGCCAGAACACAGCCTTTCTGAGAGGAAGGGACACTCAGCATCCTTATTCCCACTACTTCCTGCCTGTCTAGTTTGGGGGTTTTGCTAAAACAATATAATACAGGGCACATATGTTATAAGATTGTTTATGATACCCAAAGAATCATATACAAAAAGAGAGTGCAGAAATCTATCCACACACCAAAGACCACAGAATCCAGCTAAGGGCCCAGATCCTATGAGTCCAGCTGAAGACCTAGAGTTCATGATAGTACTTCCCACAAGTCCAACTGGAGGCCTGGAGCCCTTGACAATGTCTTACACAGTCCTGTTTCAGGGATCTGTGATGGGAAGCCCAAGGTCAGTGGTGGAAGCTGGAAAGTCCGTGCCAGCAGGATGAAGGATCTGTGCTGGCAGGCTGAGCGATCTACACTAGAGCCAGGAAGCAACACTTTAGGTAAGAACCAGAGTTTCCCTGAAAAGTACCACAGCCATTCTCAGCAACAGTGAGGTCCTGTGCTTCTCCAAATGATGAGGAAAGCTGAGTTCCCATCAGGAAAGCCAATGTGACAAGCTCCTCCAGAAGGTTGAACAGTGCATCTTTCCCTCCAGAGCCAGGAAGCAATGCTCAAGGTAAGGACCAGCGCTCCGCCAAAGTGAACCACAGCCATTCTCAATGACAACAAGGTCCCAAGCTCCTCTTCCTCTGAAAAGAATGCTAAGTCCATCAGGAAAGCAGGCATGACAAGGTCAACCAGCAGAATATCCCAGGAGAACTAGTAGCTCCTAGCAGCTCCAACACATTTACAAACAGCTTCCCAACAGCCTCCCAGCAGCTTCTCCAGTTGTGCCTCTTATGCTGGGGGCCACAATCCTCAGATGAGCCTCCCACACTCAGTGCCACACTAGCTCAGTTCAGCAAGGGGTTACAAGTTGGCCACCAGTTGGCAACGCACCATACTACCCCTGCTCTGTGAGGTCTTCCCTGAAAGATAGGGCCTGCTGGCCTCCCAGGTCAGGCTGAGTAAATCCATTTGCCCTAACAGCTGCCTGGGGATGCTGTCTCCTTGTTTATAAAGGCTCTATGCCCACCCAAGACAGGGTAAAGAGGAACCCCTGCTCCTAGCTTTTGAGGCACATGGAGCACCAAATGAGAGGGTGCTCTTTCTTTCCCCACTCTAGACCCAGGGGAGCTGGGAAGCCTCTATGCCTCAAACCATCAAAGGTGAACTAGACTGGAAACCACAATGGCAACAGCAAGGAAGTTGCCAAACCTAGTTTCCTGTCCGAGTGACCTTCAGGTCCAAGGTAATATCAGAACTCCCTATACTCCCGCCACCTATGAAGTATGTTGAAAACAGTTTTGTAGCAAATACAAATAGCTATTTACCCAATATGTGGCCCCCTCCATTTTTCTTGCTGACAAAACCCCAATTTTGTTCAGGAGAAAATAAGACATGCTTTTAAAAATTCCAACTCCATGTTTCCCAAGTTTGTGATACTGTTCCACAGAGAGATCCCCAGGAGGGGCTCAGTGGTATAGCACATGCTTCACTGGTGTGAGGGCCTAGGTTCAGTCCTTAGTACTTCAGAACCAACAAACAAACTGAGCAACAACTAGGAATCTCCAGAAGGGCATCCCTTAGCGAACAAGGTGAAGCTGTGCTAGGAAGAGCCCAAGCCCCAGCAGACAGTGGCCTTCCTGCCCAGGCCTCTGCTGTGATGTTGCACGGTGGAAACAACCAAGGTTTCAGGACGAAACTGCACACTTGCCCCGAAGCTTCCTCCAGAAGCAGGTGTGGCTTGGCAGTGGGCAGCAGTGCCAAGGGAGGGAGGCAGGCTCAGCATATCAGCGGGGAGACTGAGCTGCCTGTGACAGTTCCCTGCTTGGGAAAACAGCACCTTAGAGTGCACGAAGATGATGTGACTGGAGTTAGCCTGCACACCCCAGTACAGATCAGCTGCAGATCGGGATGCAGATATCATGAGGGCACCATGCCTCTTCCCCAACATTCCCAAACAAAGTGCATTGCTCTCAAGAATGTGAGAAAGCATAAAGTACCTACCTGCCAAGGGAGGGGGAAAAGATGTATATATGCAGGGTGGCTTGGATAATTATACTGCTGATTGCTGCTGGTCTATAGAAAGGAGTGCTTAATACTTAAATTTGTTTGTTCTTTTTAATTTCTTATGACTTCTCCCAATTTTGTATGCATGTATCTGGTAATCTAATTTGAAGACAACACTGGAATATAGCATTGTCGAATTCGTAATATTTTGTTTAGTGAAATTCTGTATCATTTCTACTGTTATTATGTGTTCTTTTTAATTTTTTTTTCCAAAGGATAAAGCAGGTCCTTTCCCTAAGCCCACCAACAAAAGCTGAACACCCTACGGTTTCCAAAGAGCAGTGATTGCAGTTTCACACAGTGGACACTAGAGGACACCACTAAACTATCCTGGGTCCAAGGTAGAGCTGCGAGGGGCAGCCAGGATAAGCACAGTGGTGTCAGCTGAGACTCCCAGGACTGATCATGCTTCCACTCTACAAACACTCCTGGGGGTGCAGTAATTGATCCCTCAAATTAACATATCCTAAAAGCCAGTTTAGTGAACTACTCTGTATTCAAATCCCTCCAAAGAAGTGGCTAAGTGCGCAGACCCCAGTGCCAAGGCTGGTTAGTCTGCTCTGCTCTTTTGTCTAACAACATCGGCTGCCTTGTCCGAGGCCAATTTATGTTGTGATGAAATCGAGGTGGATGTTTCCAGGCCACCAGCGCTCTCCTCAAACACAAGGCCCTCTCCACCCAGGACAGCAGAAGACACCCTCGGCCCCTGCAAGCTGTTGGCGGTGCTCATGCACAGGGTCCCAGATCCTCCTGGGCTGACTGGACGAGATCTCCCTGGAGAAGCACACTGTGTGGAGCAAATGAGCAAGGTCCTGGGAAGGCCGCCAGCTCACCGGCAGGCTCTGCATTGTTCAGGCCACTGCACCTAGGCTCCTGTCCAAGGAAGCCGGGAAGTTTCTGGGAGAAACTCCAAAAAAGTGCAAAATTATTCTATGCCTCCCCCCACAAACACGGGCACGAATAATCAACATTCTGCACAGTAAAACAAAGCCAATAGACTGCCTAAGAATCCCCAGAGAAGAAACCCTGGGACCTGAGGCAGCAGACAAGCTGAAAGAAGTCAAAGTTTGTTCTCCACGAGAAGAAAGAGTACTTTCAAGTATTTTGCCATAGGAAGTTCTACTTCTTAATCCTGATCTTTAAAACAAAATGTGTAACTTTTATACTGTGAAAGCAATGTTTGTGGTAACCAAACAATACAACTAAAGTCTATGATCACATACACATTGAAGAAATGTCTTGCATTTTGATTTCTGTAGACAAAGCATCCTTGTATTTCTGAGCTGCACTAGTTCTTGAGCAGTTAGTAAGAATAAAGAAGGGTCAGTGACCTCCTGTGGATAATTTAAAAACTTGCAGAACAGGGACTAGTTATCTCCAGTTACCCTAGCTTCCTAAAAATTAGCGTAACACACGACTCTCACTGAATGCAGCCCCTACTTGCAGAGGAATGTTTATCTACCTAGGCCTGTAACTCCTAAACCCTCACAGGGGCTTTAGGAAAGCTCCGCACCGGGTTTCACAGTCCCTCAGGTTGACTGCTGAGCAGAAGATGAGCTCAGGCACTGAGAGCTACACACTGGTCTCTGACCGGCTCGCACTTAGCACTGGCACGAAGGACCTGTCAACTCACAACCACCCAATTGTGCCTCTGCTCTCCTATCCCAGAGAACTGGGCCAAAATCAGTGTGGTTCCCAGACAGCAGAACAACTCAGACTTGTCAGAGATGCAAAAACTCAAGCCCTGCTCTGGACCCACTTCCATTAGGAATTCTGGGGATCAGGCCAAAGTCTTCTCTGGTCTGTTTGTGTGGGGGGCTAGTAGGCGGTGGGGGTGAATCCAGGCCTGGTGTGGCGAGCACATTCATACTCTATCCTAAGCTACGCTCGGCAGTCCTGAGGGGTTTACCAAACCCCTCTTGGGATTCTACCACACTGAGTCTAGGAACCACTGAATTAGAGAATTTCACAATTTCAAGAAAAAAGAATGAAGACAGACAATTCAATGTAAAGTAGAACCAAGTTTATTAATGACCACCTTTATTACAATCACTCTCAAGTGTAAAAAATAAAAAGATTAATTGAAATTTAAAATTCACTTGTACTTGCTGTTTGGCTTAGACTGGATGTGTCAAAGGGTGGGGATCTTGCCTGACTCTGAAGCAACTGGTCAGATGAAGTTCCCTGGAGAACAAGGTAATAAAAAAGACAAAAGTACCAACCAGAGAGCTCGCTCTTCTCCATGCTGGAAGGAAACTACTACATGCCCACTGTGTTGTGGGCAGGAGTGAAGTAAGACCCTCTTACACCCACAATGTGAAACAAACATCTCTACCTACAGAGACCAGCACACACGAGCAGTCACACACACACATCCAAGCTGCGGAGAAGAGACTGCAGCGGACTTGTGTCTAAACAGACGAATCTGATCCATTTCCACTAAGTATGTCAGCTTGCTGCCCAGTTATGGCTGGCAAATGTGGCACCAGTGTGAAATACAGTGTGGTTTTCCCAGTGTTCCACAGAAACTCCACAGGAGGACACCAGTGGGCACCAGTTAAATTTAAATCTGGGGGTTAAAAATGGGCCCTTCCAGGAGAGGGGCAGGGTTGGCAGCACCTAGAGTGGCTCCCCACCTTGGGTGACAGAACACCCTCCACCTCCTCCACATCTGCTCCAGAGGGTTTGTGCTTTGTTCCCACCCTGGTGGCGACCATAGGACAGAGGAGCTGTGGTCATATACTTTTTTTAAAAAAATCAAACTGAATCTTTAAGAAGAAGAAAACATATTATAAGCATCTGATTGTGTCAACTCTACATTGGAGTTGGTTTTAATTCCATTCAAAGAGACAGAGGGGAAGGCTCAGAAGAGGCCACCGAGCATGACCCAGGAAGAGACAACAGAGCTAGGCTATCCTGCCTAGGCTGTGACAACAGCCACATCCTCCTGAGACTGTGACCCGTGAGACAAATACCTGCTCTCACTTTTAAATGTCTTTAGAAAGATGGCAAGAAAGGGAGAGATGGTGGATTCAGATTCACAGGTCATACAAGTTAAACATACAACAACAAAGAAGAGCCCAGTTAAATAAAGAAAACATCTGTAAAACTTAAAGAGGGACCATGTCATACCTTTCACCTTTGTGAAATAAAAACAAACAAAAAAATCCACCAACTTAATAATATAATGTAGAATATTCCAAAGAATCCAACCACTAATGGGGTGGGGTAGGAGTGGAGTATTTAATTCATACCTCTGAGTAACCTCATTTTCTCCTTGGATTTCAATGATAAATAAAACTCAGGCCTACTTAAGAGAAAAAAATCAGTCCTGCTGGAATACAGTGTCATGAAGTCTCTGATGCCCTGCTTTTGGTGAACACAGAACATGTAACTTCTTGGAAGGCATTGATCCAGGACAGCACAAACCCACCCAAGTCAGCGTGTCTACAGGACAACAGGATCTGGACCCACAGGCAAGCTGTGCTCTTTTTCAGCTGTTAGTGCAGCAGTTTCTTGCAGTGGACAGAAAGATGCCCAGCACCACTGCCCACCCAGGTGAAGGGCTGACCAGCAAGCCTGGCCCTTCCTGCCCTCCAGTCACCAAGGGGCAGAAAGGACGGATTCTCCACAAATTCAAGTCACCGTGGGCCCCATTTCCCTTCTCTTCCTTCCTGGCAGGCATCCATCCATCTGTAAAGTCATGGCTACAGTAGAGATTCATGGCGCAACAGCTTTCATACTGGATTTTTAAAAAATTCTGTCAGCAAGCAGCATTTCCCAGTTTTAAGCCCCCCTCCCCCCAAAAAATAAGTTTTTGGCAGCTCCAGTAGGCAGGCACAGGTCACCTCAGTGACTGATCCTTGAGGTCCGGGTGTCGCTGCAAGACTGGGCCAGTTCTGTGTCTTGCAGGGGGCTGCACAGGGTCTACCAGCTGGCCCGGACAGCTTCGATGTCACTAACCAAGTTCTGGGCCAGGCATATCCCAAAAATCTGAGAAAAGACAGAAAAAAGAAGTCACATTGTAAAGTTCTTAACATGGGGCTTTTCCTTGGTCACTGTGCCCACCTGTTTCATAATTTCATTTTTTAAAAATAACACAGAATTCATACACAAGGAAATTCAGTCTTTTAACACCACTCTGTGAGCTTCAGTCTTCCACAAAGTTCTGCAATCTATCAAGTGCAGAACGCTTGCATTACCCCCAGGAAATCCTGCACCACGACAGGGTTTCTGCTTCTACCCAGCACAGGTGTTCGGTCTGCGGAGTTGGAGCACCTGCACAGCACTCACCGGCACACTCCATGAGCTAGTGCCGCCTTCCATAGTGCAAATTTTTTTAAGGTTCGCTCACAAATACAGACGAGTCACTCCTTCTTTGGATTTTTAAATTCTTGCTGTACTGGGGATTGAATCCAAGGTGTGAGTTGCCCAGGCTGGGCTCAACGACCACGTGATTAGCATGTCACAGCCTCCAGATGCTGGGTTCCAGGAGTGCACTACAACATCCAGCCCTAGACTTCTTTATTTCAGGGAGCAGAGTACCAATTCAGAATTTAGGTTACTGTTCTGGAATAACCTATAGAAAAGGCAAGGTGAGCTCCACAGGGGACAGGTGTACCTGCCATGGCGACCAAGGAAATCCTGGCAGCCTGGAGAGGGGCCCAGGCACACTGTCTTCATCGCTGCCCACAGGGTGTCCTGATTCTGCTGTGCAGGCCCAGGTTCCCTGGCACCTGGTGCCTACAGTGTATTCCTCACTGTGACTGTCACTGGGGCAGTGAGTCTTGCTGAAGTCACACATGGATGATTTTTTGCCAGTGGCTGGCCTGGGGGCACAGATCTGTGCTTCTTTCCAAGTGGCACCTGCGCCCCTGCACCAGTGTGCTCACTGCTGTGCTCTGGCTTCTGTGCTCTGCAGGCCAAGTCTGAACTGCCCAGCTCCTCCTCATCCTGAGAGCAGGCAGCAGTGTCAGGGCCAAGCTTTGAAAGCTGCACATGCCCTCAGGACCAAGCAGAGTTGAGGTTCAGACAGACACAGGGGACATGGAGCTCAGGGTGAATGGGGTCAAGGTGGCTGCCAAGTTCCCATCACATGAGATGGTAAGGGTGGCTGAAAAGAAACACAGGTGCAATGGGAGGACCTGGATTTCAGTGGCTGAAGTGGGAGATGACTTACATTCTCTCTATGCACTGCTGAAACAGAAAGTCATCCTGACTCTTGAAAAACATGATGGCTGGCTGGGTCCTTTTGATGGCTGAATAATATTCCACCTCATATATTGCCTACATTTTATCTATTCATCAGTTAATGTGTACTTGTGTTGTTATTTTTTGCTACTATGAGTAATGCTGATAACATCTATATACAAGTTGTTCTTTGAGAATAAATCTTTTCAATTCTTTCAGGTATGTCCCTAGAACTGCTGGGTCTTATATCTCTGTTTAATTTTCTGAGGAACTGCCAAACTCAGTTTCACATCATTTTTATTTTCTCTGGTAACATGTGAGAATACCAGTTTGCCCTCATCCTCACCAGCTTCTGTTACTGTCTTTCTTATAACCATCCTAGTTGGGATGGAATGGTATCTGACTGTAGCCTTGACTTGCATTTTAAATTACTGATGATGCCAGCATCTCATGCACATTAGCCACTTTGATTTTCCTGAGGGAAGTCTGTACTGAGATCCTTCTATTCATTTTTACACTAAATTTACCTTTTATTGTTGGGTTGTAAGTAATTTTGTGTATTGTCTTTTCACTTTCTTCAGAGTATCATTTTTAGCACACCAAGTTTTACTTTTGACAAAACCCTATTTACCTGTGTTTTCTTTGGTTGCTTGTGCTTTTGCTTTCATATCTAAGGAAACACTGCCCAACTCGAAAGCACAGTGATTTATGCCTATGCTGTCTACACTTTCTTATAGGATTTCATAGCTTTAAATCTTATACTTAGGTCTCTTTTTTTTTTTTTTTTTTTCCAATGTGTTTAGGACAGGATCTACAGCGTCTATAGGATCTCACTACATAGATTGGACTTGTAGTGATCCTCCTGTTTTCAGCCTCCCAAGTGCTGGGGTTACAGGTGTGTACCACCACACCCAGTCTCAGCTGCTGTCTCAGTGTGCCACAGGGGCGGGGCTGGCAAGGCTCGCTGGGGATCGAACCCTGGCCACTGTGCTCTGCCTAAGCAGGTGCTTCAGTCCACTGAGCTATCTCAGGCTGGCTACTTAGGTCGTTTTTTTTAACATAGGGTCTCACCATACTGCCCACATTGGCCTCCAACTTACACATGGAAGTGACTCACTCACGCGACTGAGAGTGCAGGCATTCCCATTATGCCTGCCTACGTTTAGGCCTTTGATTTATTTTATGTTAATATTTATAAATGAAATGAGGTTAAGGGTCTCCGTTAAGTGGCTCTGTAGGTGAACATCCTGTTTTTTGCATTATTTGTTGAAAAGAGTATTTTCCTTCATGAACCCTGGTTTCATTTTCAGGAAGCAAGTGATCACAGGTGGAGGCCACTTCAGGATTTCGGTCCACAGCGCCAGAACTCACTGAAGTACACAGCATCCCAACTGTGGTAGCCTTGTAGTAAGCTTGAACTGGGAAGCAAGAAATCTCCGACTTTGTTCTTCTTTTGCAAATCTGTTTTGACAATTCTGGGGTTCTTGCATTTCCCTATGAATTTTGCATAGCTTGTCCATTACTGACAAACAGGCAATTGTAATTGTGTGAGGGGTGTGAGGAACATAGCATACCTCTCCACTTATTTAGGTCTCCTCTACTCCCTGCTTGCAGTCCTCCACGGAAAGGGTCAGATGATCAACAACATGGAGAGGCCAGCCTATAGGTTCACCCAGAAGGACATGCTGACACCCCTACCTTTGCTGGCACTGCAGTAAGCTAGTACAGGGCACGGTGCCTTGGACACTCCCAAAGCCTCCAGGGCTCAATTTTGGCCACCCAATGCTGCCACAGTTAGCACCATGCAGTGTCTGGAAGTCCACAGAAAGGAAAAAACAGCAGCAGGCTACTAGCAACCCAATCAGTTCTCCACCTTGAATAGGAAAATTATTTCCTCAAGTATTTCAGGATCTAATCCAGTCTTTAATAAAGTACAAACCAAATACTTCAGTCCGTTCCCTAGCCCAGCCCTCTGATGTGTCTCAAAACAGGGAAGCTTCTGTCCTGTGAGGGTTCCCTGGGCACCGCTGCCTGAGCTCACCCTCAGTGTGCCCCTCTTACCTGCAGCAGTGCAATGCCTATGAAGATGCCAGCCACAATAGTTAAATTGTCCTGCAGCCACTTCTCAAACTGGGGCACACAGCCTTTTGTGTAGATTACGATCTGCTGGTCAACTTCCTTTGAAGGGAAGAAGACAGCAGAGGTCACAGATACAGCCTGTGGTGTGCAGAGCTTCTGCTCACACCCTGTGTGCTAAGAGTCCACTTACGGGTTTCTGCCTGGCATCATACCCACACTGAGTGTTGATGACATCTTCCTGGGGAAGAAACAAAGGAGACAGTAAGACTCATCCTGAGAAACACGACACCTAGCTGGGAATGTGCCCAAGCCCCTTTGGGTGTCATCAATATGCTGGGCATCGGGTCACAGGCATGGGCTCTGTGCCGAAACCTCTATACCATTATTCACATCACGCTTGCTACATTTTACTTCTTGTTATTCGTACATGTTTCTGATATAGAATGATTCCACAATATTCCTCATGGGGAGCTGGCACATGTATACAACATATCTTAATTCCCTCCTTCAATCCCTCTTCCCTGCGCCTCCATTCCCTTCCCACAGGAGGAATGCCTATTACCTACTTCTTATTACTAGCCTTTATTTTGGGTTTCTCATGTAATAGAAACTATGAGCTATGTACGCTTATTTTTGAAACAAACTTCACAAGCTGGTATTTAAATAAGCCCTATTTTTCAAACAAGACAAATGAGGTTCAGGGAAAGGCAAAAAGAATGGCAAGTTCTTTTAAGAAAAAAGGAAGCTGAAGATTTCAAGTGTTGCAACCTCAAGAAGCTTATGGGGTTTAGGGAAATTCAGATACAATAAAATCCAAACTTAAAGGACTACCTTCCTCTACTCTTGGGGGACCCT
The DNA here is from genome assembly GCA_004027915.1 of Capromys pilorides. Classification (NCBI taxonomy): domain Eukaryota; kingdom Metazoa; phylum Chordata; class Mammalia; order Rodentia; family Capromyidae; genus Capromys; species Capromys pilorides. The sequence goes on from PVKN010001507.1 coordinate 20,205, forward strand.
CTACTTTCTTTTTGTCTTTAATAACACTGGGGATCAGTGCATGCCAAGCATACCCTTTAATCTATACTCTGTTCATTTTAATTTTTAATCTATAAATTTCTGTATTTTAATTGTTTTTACTTTTTTACATTTAGTACAGGGTCTATAGGGTCTCACTACACAGATTGGGCTTATAGTGATTCTCCTGTTTTCAGCCTCTCAAGTGCTGGGATTGCAGTTGTGCGCCTCAATCACCCTCTCAATTGTCCTCTCAGCACACTCCAGGGGCAAGGCTGACACAGCATATTGGGGATCAAACCCAGTCCCTGCACCTGCCTAAGCAGGTGCTTTAATCGCTGAGCTATCTGTCTGGCCCTCTTTAAGTTGTTTTTAAGTGAGAATACATTAATGACTGGAACACATAGCCTGCCTTGATCACAGATCCCATGGGCCCACTGACACCTCTCAGCTCTGATCAGAAACACAGGTTGGGCTGTTAAAGTTACATTCTTCTCTCCTGGATGGATAAAGTGGGTTTTATCTGTTCTCAGAGTTAAATGACACAGCTCTCCCAGGAGCATGGAGTCCTGAGCCTCCTGAGCATCTCTACACTCTGCTGGTGAGCTGTAGGGTGGGCAGGAGCTAGAGATAGGAGCCACTGTGCAGCATCTGCGGGTGGTGACAGGGCACCTGGTGGGCACCTCAGACCCAGAGGCAGGCATGAGGGGCTGGAAGAAAGGAGCCAGTGGGAAGGAGTAGATCCTAATCACTCTCAGCCTCCTCAGTCCTATAGGAAGGTCTGCCGCCCCCAACACCATGGCCCTTGCCACACTCACTCAGCTCTGCTTCCTACGGGTGAGGGAAGGCCTGAGGAAGGACCCTCGGGACCAAAGGGCACAGAGAAGCTGAAGAGCTCCTGAGGCGAGGGCAGCAGCACCCCTCACCTACGCCCTTTAGGTCTGACTTCTCACTTGCAGGACAGCGGGCTGCACTACACCTGGTACATGGTCTAAGCCATCTACGATCACAGCTGTGGCAAAAGGATCTTACCTTTGTTTTTCTAAGGACAAAACATAAACAGCAGTTGCTGTAGTAAGTACGACACTCAAGCAGCAGTCAGCTGGCTAAGCAGGAGTCTAGCCCAATCCTATTGTAAACATACCCCCCCCTTTCTATTTCCCTGGAACTTACCTGGAGAAAAAGGGTTATAATTCCCAAACTGTGCATACCTCTGCACTCTCTTATGAACCCGACCTTCCTCAGGAAGGGATGGCCAAGAGACAAAGCAGAATGCTAGGCTGGCACTCGCTCTAACCCTGCTACACACATTCCTCACACAGCATGCCCTGTGTCTTAGTTTCTTCCCCAATAGGGTGGGAACCAGAATGTTCTGCTATACCAACACCTGCAGCTATTGCTCCTCCAGGTAGATGTGCACACTGTGTTGCCTGGGGGAGCTACAATTAGGCACAAGCAGGTAAGCAGTGGCTTCATGGGGAACTGTCTGTCCTCCATATACGAGCATGGTGATGTGCTCTGTGCTTACCGCTGGGTCTTTAGTGCAGCAGGAGAACGGCACGCCACATCGCTCTCGACTTGCATTGGAATCTGTGCAATTGAAGTAAATATTTAGGTTCCAATCATCAGCTCCAAAAGCCCCACAGCACTGCCACTAGAGCAAACAGGAGAAAATTAGAACATCTCCACTTGGAGTGGCCTGGGTCTAGGCTTATCCCTACATGCCCCAGAACAGCTCCAGCCCACCAGCTCCAACGTTCTCTTCTGCTTCAGAATCAATTTTAAGCCACACTGAACCTGAACAGCCCCTGTGAAAAGCTTCCAAAGTAAGGCTGAAGGTTAATAAAGGTTTGTTAGCAAGTGGCTTAAACAAATGATGGCTCCTATGGTACAAGGGGGAGAGGGTGGAGCGTTATTCAGCCAGCACCAAGTTAGAACAAGACTGTTTGGCTTATGCTCATTCTAGAAATATACAGAAGATACTGGCAACAGTGGTACTGTCTGAAAAAGGCAGTTAAGGTTGTGGGGTTATCTCCATACTTTAATGCTTTTTTAAAAAGTCATTTTATTGAGGTATAACTGACAAGTACCCTGGACATTTTAAAAGCATGTAATTTGGTAAGTTCTGACATATATTATGAAACTATAACCAAAATCAAGATCTCAGACATCCAGGCTGGGTTGTAGGTTAGTACTAGAGCACTTGCCTAGCATGAACAAGGTTCTGGGTCCAACTCCTAGTACCATAAAAACAAACAAAAGATTTACTTTTCATTACACTGTTTTGAATTTTAAAAACAAAAATGTGTTTACATTTTAACTTCAAAAAGTAAATTAAGCTGTTAACTTCAATAGGTTACAAGGGGATCTGATTCAAGGGTTATTCCATAAACTCCTTCCTCACTCCCCTGAGCTTAATCATTTTCAATTCTCTTGAATTGAATAAATACCAAGCCTTGACTATTGAAAGCCTTTCAGGACCAATCGCTACTTGAATGCATTAGACTCCACATTAGACAAATAAAAACATGTGAAACAACAGTGTTCTAGAACAGAGCAGGCAACGTTTTAGGAGGATATATGGACACATGTTCTTGAGACTCATCCTCTGGGGTTGATGGTGCAACTACACATCTGCCACCTTAGATCTATCATGCAGACCAGCACAGAAGAAAATCCTGGAGAGGTGCATGCTTCTAAGAGAGCTGGACTCACTCCCACCTGAGGCACAGCTTACCCTGGGCCTCTGCCACTGTCACCAAACACAATAAGCACAGCTCTGGGCTGGGGTGAATGAGGAAGGGAGTCTTCCTTTTGCCCAAACTGGCTCTAGCGCATCTGGAGAAATGTCTAGTCCACATACCTCAGGCTTAATACAAAGCCAGGCACACATCACGAGTACATCATGACTGCCCACGGGTTAGACAGGAGCTGTTATTTCCATTTCACTATGAGGTTCTGTGGGCCCACGGTCACTCAGACCTCTTATCTCTGGCCCTCAATTTGATCATTTTGACTGGGGGAGAACTGGGCTCTGCTGCTCTCTCTGCACCGCAGGAGCTGTTGCACAGCCCACTTCAGATGCCTGAGTAGGGACAGGGGCCAAGGTGCTTCTACACTTTTGCTTTCAGCTACATGTGCAATAATATTGGGTGGACATCTTTTTTTTTATTAGTACATGTTTGTTAATTAATTTATTTATTTTGTATTATGGCTGGCTCAGCCTGCCCTAGGGGTGGGGCTAGCACAGCATGTGGTGCCGGGGGTCGAACCACAGTCCTTCCAGTTCCTAAGTTTTCCTATACAGGTGCTTTAGACCGCTGAACCATCTCGCTGGCCCCGGTGGGCATCTTTTAGGAACCTTTAGACAAGTATTCTACCAAGCATGTCAGTATGACCTATAAAGTATGAAGGCTGCAAAAAAGGAGGCAAAGAACAAAAAGATTTCAAACTTAACAACCAAGTAAAACTACACCTACTGTAAAACAACTGTCTTCAAAGACAGATAGGAAAGGACAATGAGATTATACCCATTTTGCTCAAGAGTTGTCCTTTTTGTTGCTCTAACAGAATAGAAATTGGAGCAAGTAAAAACAGAACATTTCCATTTAGGATTCAAATCCTGTAAGTCATAAAGTGAGTGAAAAAATAATAAACAAAAAGCCATGCAGCAAAGTAGTTTCCAGCTCGCAGAGATGCAGAGCCAGATTATTATAAAAATCATCCTTTTGAAAAGGTTGTCAACTTGAAAATAAACCAAATTTTCACTTACATATTCCTGGGTGAAGTCTATGAGGTTTTGCAAATCAATGTCATCCCTGTATGCTCTGATGTTGTTGTTTATAAAGAAATACAGCTGGTCTTTGATCCAGTCTTTGAAAACAAATGCCAAAACCCCAGCAGTGAGCTCCAGGAAGAAAATAATTCCCAGGAACACAGAAAACTAAGACAAAAGATACATACACAGAGAGCAGTTATAAGAGCTGTTTAGATCATACATAATTAAGTGGTTCCTCTCTGAAAGTCTGAAATTACTTATGATTACTACACATCTCCAAGGCAGATCATCCTCAATTCCTCAAGATTTATTAATAAAGTATTGCCATTCCAAGAAAGGATTTCAAAAATCACTCCATAATCACATTGTACAGTTTCCAGTGCTTCATTTGATAATTAACCAACAAAGCTCATAAGAAACATGAATAACAGGAATTTCTCATTAGACCTATATCAAGGCTAATGAATTTCTTGGGATTAATTAATACACTGGCCCGTCCCTGCTTTAGTAAGCCTTCTCCTAAATTGAAAGATAGATTATTCCAATATTTTACAATTGCCTGTCATCTGTTACTTTGGCCTTGGTTATGTGTGCAGTATATCCCTTTTATGGATTAAACAACATTTTAATTTTGTGTAAAATAATAGTCTTGCTCATCTTGGATGGAAAGGCAATGAGGAGGAAATGTGTGTGTGGGGGGGGGGGGGGGGGGGGGGGGGGGGGGGGGGGGGGGGGTGGTGACTGTGACACCAGCATAATATCCAATTAGTGAAGCAAAGTGAAGTTAGGTTAAAGGTGTTCTGGGCTGCCAGCCGCACTTACTGCCTCTTCAGAGCACCAAGCTCAGGAAACATTTTAGATAACATCAACATTGAGCCAAAGTGAGACACCTGGATAAAATCGAGTTTAAGGCCAGTGCCCAGAAACACTGTGGTAATGGCTCATAGCTCTGGGGAAATTTCAATTCCACTCTGAAGCCCGCACAGCATCATCTTAGTCACTTTACTCCAGCTCACGGCTCCTCCCAACTCCCCCACCTGGACCCTTTCCCAGCTTCATGCTGAACTAGGTTATGAGACATGTGCTGTGCAGGCCTAGGGGACAGGCAGGCACACGCTTCCGATGATGACAGCAGGGTGTACAGGGTCCCACTACTGGCCAGAGGCCCCAGAGCAGCAAACAGAGGAGGCAGGGACTCTGAAATGAGAAGACCCTGCCCACATCGGAGGCGAAGTCTTGCCTGACTACACTGGAGGGTGCCATACCCACCTCCATGGCCCCAACACTTGTCTAGACCACCCGCTGCCCTTCTCAGGGGAAGGCAGAAGGAAGGCAGGCAGGGATCTATGTCTTACAAAGTCTGGGGCCCCAACTTCATGGTCCCAGTTCCAGACCTCCTAGCTCAGCTCTTTCAAGCTCCTTGTTATCTGTCCTCAGTGAGCTCATGTGAAATGAGATTTAAACACTTCATTGGCATTCAGTGCTACTGACAATTTCAAGTTAAACTTTACTTAATAGAGACAAAAGATCCAAAGACATATCATACCACCTTTGATCAATGCCCTCTCTTAGTATGAAACAATCGTACCCATGCTTTCATGGGGACCAACTAGCCATGCAAATAAGCCAGCAACTATACTACAGAAGGACAGAGTCACAGCTAGTGTGTAACTGTGTACTCACAAGCAAGCAAGGCAGGAGCTATGGAATATTAAGGGACTATTTGTCCTCACCTCCGTAAGGTCACTAAGTTAATTTTCTAGTTTCCCTGTAAGTTTTCTCATGTGCATAACATACACAACAAACATTGATATCAGATTCAATCCATATCAAATATCTGGCAGAAACCTGCACACTCCAGGACCTGTGAGTAAACTCCCTTACTTTCAAAGGTACAGAAACTAACTTGCAGGCCTCCACCAGTGAGCTCTGCTTCTGTTTCAGGGTCTCAGCTCCTAGATTTTCTCTGCGACTCTCCAGTCTGGTGGTATCAGATCTCTGAGGGGCTGTCTAGAGGCATGGTGACGTTCACTCATTCTGTCATAGCCCCCAAACCATTCTAGTCCAGTTTTATATATAAAGAGGCTACTTAAAGTATTCTCTAAGACTTAAAAAAGCCAACGAATAACACAGTTCGTTTCTATCAGTGGATTTTATAAAGGGACTGCTATCACAGATGAAATTACATTCAAGTGCCTCGTATTAAAGGGAATCCCACATTTTAGAGGCACAGAGGCTACACCTGCAGGTAACTAAGAACCCAAACAGGCTACTGAACATTTAGAGGAAGCCTGTGCCGTGAAGCCGGTGGGCTGCAGACTGCGTGGTCAGGATAAAGTGCTGCTGCTGCCACAAGCTGCTAACCAGATAAAAGATGGCATGTGTGTCAGCAAAACGACTAGCTGGCAGATAAGCCAGTGGGTCCTGGGAAAGCATCTACTCCCAGCACAGCAGCCCACACACAAAACAAGAACTGCTGCTTATTAAGTTGTAACTAAGACCAAGCACCTTACACTTCCCCACTAGCATGCACCACAAGAACTTTCAGAATAACAGCCCCCTTGACCTTCATGGCCAGAGGTAGCCAAATTCAAAATGGAGTAACCAAGGTGGGCACAGTGAGTGCTATCTTCTTAGGGATTCTCAAGGAAAGATGTCAGAGATGATGGGGGAGGAGAATCACATACTGAGCGGCTGTTAGGACTAGTTCTAAAATATATTCTGGTTTTAAATGCAAATGATCCTAGACCTGTGATGGCAAACCTTCTAGAGACAAGTATCCAAACTGCAACCCCAAGCCCACTTATCTACTGCACAGCGCCAGCACTGTTCCCAAACCTGAACAGTTCAGAAAACACAATTCATACATTGACAACTTTTGTCTTAAAAGAAAACAACACACATACCATAGGTTTGCCACCACAGTCCTAGTTGTATTGTGTCAATAAAGGTTGAAAGTGATTCTAGCAAAAGGAAATGTTACAGAACAACTGTTCTCTGGAAATTCCTAAGTATCTTCCCTCACCTCTGGAAAACAGGTCCTCTTGATCCTTTCCTCTGTTCTTGAAGAGGGCAGTGGACACTTCATAAATGAGACCACAGTGCCGGGCTCCCCATCACCAGCTCTTATGTGCAGTTACAAAATCAACTAATGTAGCATACACATCCCACGTGTTCTTGGAAGGGATCTCCAAAAGAAAAGCTTTTACTTTTTATTCTCTCCTATCACTTCCAATACTCTTGTACCCATACCCCTTGTAGAATCCCTCCTCTACAAATAGGTTGATGAACTTGATTCTTTCCAGGATTCTGGTCACAAACTGAGTTGAACAAGAACTGAAATCAAATTCAGCTATTAGGTTCAATGTTGACTTATGGGGAAAATCATCCAGTACAGATCGTGACTAGAACCGTGGAGAGAATTGGGTTCATGAACTGAAGCACCACTGTATTCTTGCTAACAGTACTGTTCACAGCAAACAAAAATTCTGTAAAGTATCTAAATATTATGTCATATGAAGAATGCATTGGCAAGTACAACAGAGATTTTTTTTTAATTGAGACAGGGTCTTGTTGTGTAGTTCAGGGTTGTGCTGAACTCAACTTATGTAGCCAGGCTAGCCTTCAACTCACATCAGTCCTCTTGTCTCAATCTCCTGAGTGCTGGGATTGCAAGTATGTGCCACTACACCTGACAGGATTCACTTTTACTATTCTTTATATTAACTAAAGCCTATTGCTTAAAGGCCTAAGTTGGACAAGTGTGAGTCACTGTGCTCATGTATGGGTT
>PVKN010001507.1:27869-51333 GCA_004027915.1 Capromys pilorides
GGGGGAGGGGGACACAACACCACGGAATGACAACACAGCCCAGCCATCTAAAGTGCCTGCTTAGGCAAGCTCAGTCAAACATAGGGACCGAGGTTCGATCCCTGGAACCACATGCTGTGCCAGCCCCACCCCCACCCCCACCCCCAGGGCAGGCTGAGCCAGCCAAAAAAAAAAAAAAAAAAAAAAAATCCCAGCACTGGGGAGGCTGAAAACAGGAGGATTACTACTAGTCCAATCTGTGTAGTGAGACCCCGTACCAAATACATTAAAAAGTGTGTGTGTCGGGGGGCAAAATTACGAGGAGGAAGAAAAGACGGCTGTATTAAGCTTCCATGAAAGGTGTGAGCTGGAGATACTGACTGCTATTATGAAAGGGGTATGGGTGGAGAGCCCCCTGCAAGGCAAACAGGGCCAGGGCCATGCTTTGTTACTGGCTTTGGGGACAGCTTACTATCGCACCTCTTGATATAAGAGCTTGGACACCTATCAGAGCACAGCATGATACTTACAAACTTAAGGAGGAAGGTGTTCTCCCGCAGAGCTCCAATGCACCCTGCAAACCCCAAGATGAACATCACACCTCCTACCACAAGGAAGAGCCACACTGGGTCAAAGCCGCCAAGGTCGGTAATTGAAGAGATGTTGGACAAAACTCCCTGGAACAGAAAAGAACACACAAGACGCCAGGCTATGAGAGCCATGTGCCCACAATACGGGCTACTGTGTTTGCCTTTGGCCTTCTCCCAAAAGAAAAAAAAGCTTCAGAGATCATCTGCTTATTAGGTAGAGACACTGAGAAGAAAAAAAAGAGATGAGGGCAGGGCAGGTAAGGGAAGGAAGGAGAAAGGAAAGGAAAAGAGAAAATGGAGAAGGAAAAAAAGAAAAAAGAGAACAAGGAAGGGGAAAAAGGAAGGAGAAAAAGGAAAGAAATGTAATCACTGATTTCTTTCCAAAATCTAACTACATTTTTGGCAGAATTATACAAATTAAATAGATGACCCCATCAGCCCTTGAATGGAGAAAACATGGATGTTACTTTTACTTCTGTGTCCTCAAATATAAATGTTGACTAAAAACTGGGTATAGAAAAAGCACCCCATTACCCTCTTCCTTTGAGGGTGAACCCTTGTTCTCCAGGCAAACAGATGTAAGCAGCTATCTACTTCAAAGCATCCCTAAATTCTTTAAGGAGAGACTTCACACCTCAGGATCCCCTGAGCTTCAGAGCAGATCCCAGGAAGATGAAGATCTCCAAAATCCACCTATGTAATTTGTGATGATAGATGTTCTACCTTCAGTTATCATGATTATTGCCTAACAACTAAAAAAAAGGATCAAAACAAAGAAAAAACTCAGATCAATCCTTCTACTTCCCCACCCCCAACTACCAAAGAAACAGAGTAATTTTATTTCTCCATAAGCAATGCCACTTCTTCCTGAAATCCTTTCTCTTCAATGTGAAATACATGAAATACCCCAGAACCTGTTAGAAAACAGGTATTTCCCCTTCCAAAATGTAATGTATTTGTTTACTATTCATTGAGACTAGCTACTATTATTTTGAAACTAAAGGTTTAAATATGCAGCATTAACAATAATTTTACTTTCTGATTAAATTTGTTTTGAACTCCCATAACAAAATACTTCCAAAGTATCATTGTGTAACTTGTTGTAAAGTCTTACTATTAAATATCTGTTTTTAAAGCATTCTCAACAATTTGGAAGACTACGAGCTATTCATCTGGTTTTATAGTTGAGGAAAATGAAACACAGTTTTATGTCACCAATACAAGGCCTGGCTCTATCTATAGGCCTAAAACTACTGGACACTGTGTAGCCAGCGTCTTTAGAACTTTTTTATGCTGACAGGATTTTATCTGTCTTTGAGGATATGTTTTAACTACTGAAATACCTTTTTAAGTATTACATATGTAAAAAAAAATTAGTCTCAGCATCATTTTGATTAGTAAGCAACCTGAATATATATTGCAGTAGTTAGACAGGATAAAATCTCTCCATGATGAGAGCCAAGCTATTAGGCATAAGCAAGATATCTCTTAAAGGCTGTTTCTATTCAGGCAGATGACTGGAAGGTCAGGGATCAAGAAAAACAAAGAGACCTGTGCCAATGCTCAACAATAGGCTGGATTTAGTCATGATTATAGGGCTCTCACCAAAGTTAAAAGTTTTACAACTGCTCAGCCACTAGAGAGAGGGCTTAGGGGTACAAAATACTCCTAAAATGTAAAAACTAACTTAATTATGGGAGAAGCTGGATACCTCATTTACTTGGCACCAGAAAGACGAGGTAGCTAAGGTGGAAGCCCCAGAGTAGGATGAATTACATTTCTAACACCACCAGCAACTAGAGAGGCTGCAATGAGACATGGGCTTCCTCTCACTGATAGCTGACCTGCCAGTGTTTCTAGTTGTGTTCCTCACAACATTCCCAAAATGGCTGGGAAGCTGGGACTTAATGATCTTCAGGCACCTTACAAGTAATGACTATTCTGTAAGTTCACCCATTTTTAATAGTCTACTCCTGACTCACACGCAGGTCTGAACAAGGGGCAGGTTATTGTTCCCAGCTTCTAGGACCCATGGTTGTGTGAAGGGCTTAGCTTGGGTGACAACAAGAGCAACTGTCTAGGTAGCTCTGCAACAAGCAAACTTACATCTTTGGATCTGAAATATCAAGACAATATTGATCTCCAAAAGGCAAAAATTGTGATTCCCAACTATCACTAGATTCCTAGATCATTTGTCCTTTGTGAGTTTAACTGAGGAGGTGAGAATTTGGCTTCTCAAACTCATTTTAATACTCTCCCTAGAGAGGCCTTCAATGGTTTCTATGGAAATGGCACTCATTTGAGGCCCCCACTGGACTGCAGATTCTACTCATTTACTTGTAAATCCAGGCAAAAGTCAAGGGTAGAGACAGATACTATGAAGAACTTGCAGGGAAAAGTAATATTCTGGAAAGCATGGAAAAGACCACCAAGAACTTTATTTTTAATGGATCCATGATATAATCAGGTTGTAACCAACTATAAACTAATTAAAATCTTTCTTCTTTTTTTTGGTTGAGGGGATCTGGGTAAAAAGAAATGTATCCATTGCTTTGTTTAATTTTTAAATTGACAGTTAAAATTATATGCACTTATCCTGCACAGTATGTTTTGAAGTTTTACACATTGTGAAATGGGAATGTCTAAATGTAGCTAATTAACACTTATTACCTCATATAGTTATCTATTTTATGGTGAGAACACATTATATGTTTTAAGAATAAAAATGTGGGCCTCATATTTAAGGGTCTAGGGACTGAACATTTCTAAACATTATTGCTAAGTAGGCCAGTGTACACCTGTAATCCCAGCTACAAATTTCTTGGGAGGCTGAGTCCTCCCAAGACATGACACATTTAAGCCCAGCCTGGGCAACTTAGTGAAACCTTCTCTCAAAACAAAAGCAGGATGTGGGGGTGTGGGTAGAGTGTTAGGAATGAAGCTCAGCACCCCCTGGATTCTATCGCTAGCACCAAGGGAAACAAAACTAAAAACCTAATAGTTAACAATATATTATTAATTATAGTCACAAATTCAAATCTTCAGACACAAAAGTATGAAAGTTCTTTCCTTCTGGGATTAGATTTACCACCTAGATGGAGAAGGAGAAAAGACAGGCTCATCTAAGTATCACTGTTTTACTATTTCTAAGAGCAACAAGGCTCTACAGAACCATATGGAACCCTGGTAACAATGAGTGGGTTACAAGCATGACAGTAACATTGGTGAGCTTTCCCGAGTCTTCAGATGGAGTCTCTTGCTACACTTTCTGTTTAGCACCATCTGACTAATAAGGAAGAAGTCTAGCACAAACTTTTTGAAGAATAACTGTAGTTAAAGTTTGTAGCTGTCAAGAACCTGGAAGAAAAAAATCTATGATTAGTTAAATCTGCTAATTATTGGAAACATGCTCAGATGGAGGAAAGTCCTTAGGCACGTGCTGCTTCTGCTGGCAATTGCCACAGACTCTTTCTGAAGTTTCCTCCTCCTTCACTGCACTCCATGCTCCTGGAAGTGCCACTCCTCCATGAAGCCCCTGACTATCCTCCCAGGGAAGCCTGAATGTGGGACCGACAGCTCGCTACAGGGGCTGAGGCTGTAAAACACCAACTGCAGAGCCCACAGAAAAGTCTGTCTGCAGCAAGAATGCCAGGGCTGGGGGAGAAACAAAGTCTAGCAGTTGGGGCGAGATCCTGATAGTAACCCAAGTCTCAGCCCAGGTGTCATGGTCTGTCACAGAGTTTTTCTCCTCACCCCAGGGCCTTCAGCAGACGTCTTTGGGCTATTGCAAAGAGTCCCCCACCCCGTCCTCAGAGTACGACAACATCAAAAGCACCAGGTGGCCTAGCCTAAGCTCATGTAGTAAATGTGGATGGAGGGCAGAGGTCAGTGCTGGCTTTACAAAGGCCACTCCACCTGAGTCAACACAGCAATTAATTAATCCAGCGTAAATTCTCTTCAGTTAATTCCCTACTAACTTATCACCAATGATGAATGGTTCTAATGTGGAACCTCAGGGTGTTTTGTCTGTGTTATAATAACACACAGCATGTTTTCAGACCCCATTCTCAGCTGTAAATTTAAATGCCAAATTTTAGAACTGCAACGTATTTGAAAAAGAGCACAAAATGCTATTTAGTCAGTATTTTCTAACCCAGAGCTGCTGCTGACCTTAGGAAGGTGCACACTACTCTGCCCTGGGGGTAGCACAAGTGCTTATTGTTTTTTTTTAAGTTTTTTTTGTTTGTTTGTTTGTTTGCTTGTTTGTTTCTTTCTTTATTTATTTTATGGCTGGCTCAGCCTGCTCTGGTGGTGGGGCTGGCGCAGCATGTGGTGCCTGGGATCGAACCACAGTCCCTGCAGTTGCCTGAGCTTTCCTAAGCAGGCGCTTTAGACCACTGAGCCATCTAGCCGGACCTGCTTATTGTTTTTAAAATCTGAATCCTTTAGGATGCAACATTTTGGGGCTAAAGATGTCAAGGGTACTGGTCTAGGCAAGTCATAATCTGAAAACATGTCTTATGGAGCAGACTGTTCAGCAGAACGAGGATAGACAATAACAGGCACAGCCATTAGCCATTTTCTTGTGTATATTCTTAAAGGTATAGGACACTAAGAAAACAATTTCCTATGGTCAGGACTGGGAAAAAACCAGGGAGAGAAAACAAAAGAGAAAAAAAAAATTGCTGCCTTTTTGGCCTCAATACAGACCCTCGCTCTGATTGTCTGGGCTCAACAATGATGTTTATCCATCAGAAGCTAGGCCACTATAAGACGGACTGCTTTAAGAGGCCCACAAGCCATGCTCTGACTGCCAAGGTAGTTGCTAAAAATGAGATTGCACTCTGAGGCATAGGGCACAGAGCTCAGACTCGGCTTCCCAGATGGTCCAGTAGATCTGAAGGGCACTGGACCTGCCTCTTCCCTCTGGCCAGACTGTTATCTCTATCTGCCATTTCCATGGAGGAGCCCTGAGTAATCATGACTAGAGGAAACCCAGCCTACTGCTGGACATTGGCACAGGTTTCTTTGTTCTCCAACCCTGACTTTCCTTCCAGTTACGCTTCAATAAAAACAGACTCTAAAAGACATCTTGTGTAGCTGTAACTGAGATACTGCACTGTATTCCAGTTGCAAACTAATCAAAATTATGCTAAAGACTAGTTTTTACAAATGTAATATATATTTGTTGTTCATATACAAAGGATTTTAGATATTTCGGTAGTTAAAACAGATCCCCAAAGACAGATACTTTGTCAGTGTAAGAAGTTCTAAAGACACTGGCTATGCAGCGTCCAATAGCTTTGGGCCTACAGATAGATCCAGGTCTTATATTTATGACATAAAACTCAGAGCCACAGTGTTAAAAGGAAAAATCCCTCAACAGTGCCCCTTGCTTACAATGAGGACCATATCTACAACACTAAATGGCACATTGGTTTAACCTAAATGCTGTGTATTGATAAGTGTATTATACAACTCAGGTACTTCATGTTGATAGTAAATATAGGTGTGGCCTTATAGATTAGATTTCTCAAATAAGATTGCCTAATGTAAAATTATTAGACTTTTTAAAAGATGTTATGATTTCAGTCAATATTTATAGATGTTCTTCAGTTAAAAGGCAAAAGTGTTTACAAAAAAGTTTGTACAAGTAAAAATAACTTGCTGATGTCACTGTTCTCTCACAAAATGTAGCCAGGAAAATATGCCATGCCATACTTAGATTATTTAAAAACACTGACAATAAATATAAAAAGAATAATTAATCCGGTTTTCATAAGTTCTCAAAATTTAGAGATAATAACTAAAGTTAGAGGGACTTATACTAAACTGTTGAAACTCCACAAATAAAGGAGTCTAAATGCCAGTATGTTAGCTCAAACGCTCGTGCTTTGATTATACATGTGCTAATCTCAAATTTATTTCCTAGAAGATACCAAAACCCAGGTAATAGTACAGGTAAAACCGATTGTAAATATGCATGATTACATTTAGATTCCTTTTCCTGGGATCCATTAGATTTTGTCTCATTACTGTTTACTTGGTAAAAATCATTTTGACTGTATTCATAATTATCCTGTTGATATTATTTGACACATGTATGTTTCATAGTTTCTTTGATTTGTCTCCAGATTCAAAGCTATATGCCTACCCAAGATAAAAATGCATGGTGTCTCTTGAGGGCCTTTAAGATAGGACCTCTGGAGAATATCTCTGACTACTGGTTCCCAACTATGACCCTTTTCAGCCTGAAGAAGCCGGAGTGGTCATCACCCATGGTTCCCTCACGGCAGTTCGGGTTACTTCTTCAGAGGGGGGAATGTTGTAGGCAGCTAAATTAGATAGAAATATTATAGGCAGTCAGACAGGGCCAGGCCCTCAAGGACATGGAAGACCAGGTGACTTTCCAACTAGAGACAGACACTCCCCCGTGGGCCACACCTTAAGACAAGAGTAAACAGAAGCAACTATATACTTCTCTAGGGATGGGCATCAGGGATTGATACTCTGAGTAGGTATCAATCACCTTGAAAGAGCCTAGAAAGAGTCACGAGCCCAAGCTCAACAGGTGGTGTTCTTGACTGCTTCCTATGAAACTTGTCTTCCCATTGGATCCCGATTTTACCTGAGCAATGGTGCTTGTGATCTCATTGGTTGACCATAGTCTTTGTCCCACCTCATACCCACCTAAGCAAGTTCCCATGGCTTCTCCTCTATAAAAGTCCCTAGAAGTGACAGCTTCTGGGGAACACCCACTCGGGACCCCCTCTCCTGTCTCTCTCTCAGATAGAAGCTTTCTTTCCCTCAATAAATATGTTCTGCTCATTACCTCCGTTTGTTCCTAAAATTCATTCTTCGGTTTTAGAGAACATGAACTCATCCCAGGTACTTTTCAGGTTGGAGATCAGTTTTCCCTACATCATTTGGAGGTTCCCTATTGGAGGTCATCCACCCCAGATCAGCTTTTTCTCCCTGTGTCATGAGGAGGTTGTGAAGAAGGGATTCTCAGGAGGAGCAGGATGTCTTTATGAAGACACAAGAGCCCAGATTTCACCTCTCTCATCTGGTCATGCAAGGAGACAGAAAAAGCTGTCCACTCACATACCACTCACATGCTGTCCACACTGACCCACTGTCACCTTGATCTGGACTTCCAGATCCCAAAACTGTCGGAAACAGACACTTCTGGCCAAAGTTGTGTATATGTGGGTATTGAGCCAAGGCAGCAGACAGGTGTCTGATCTGTTTCCCTGAAACTAAGGTGCACAGCCGTCAGCCCTCACAACAGCAGCCCTCTGTTCTGGGCCTGCAGAGGACTCCCTTTTCCCACTGAGGAAGTGCTGTGCGGAGCCAAGCACCATGCTGCTGTGGCAGTTGGAGTGAAGATGTGTGACACATGAGGACTGGCCTAAGAGGGGCATGGTGCAGACCAGGTGGGCAGAGGTGTTCACTGTCATGGAGCTTGGAGGGGAGTGCTTCATCAGCAAGAGTGAAATAACGTGGCAGGGCTGATAGCATCTATGGATATATGGCAGGAAAAGCAGGGGCTCACAGTCCATGGAGGAGAGGTGGGCCTGGTGCTTTTACACTGGAAGCCTGCATGAAGCTTGGGGTGCTGGTGCAGGCACAGATTCCAGTACTCAGAGGTGAGGGAAGACTCTGAGGCTTGAGTAGGACTCAAGTCCAGATCCTGTCTGGAAGAAACCAGAAAGACTGAGGGGCAATGGGAGGTGTCATGGAAGCAGCAGCAGGGCAGTGGTGACCCAGGTAGAGCTGCTTGGAAGCCTGAGCAAAGGCAATGCTGCAAGGAGTGGTGCTGCATGCCTGTAATACCACACTTTGGAGGCTGAGGCAGGAGGACTGTTTTGAGTTAAAGACCAGCCTGTGCCTCAAAGTGAACTCAAGGTCAGCAGTGAGACCCTGTCTCAAAAAGACAAAAAACAATCGAACAAAATTAGCACTGCTGAGCAATAGACTCCCTACACTGTAGGACTCCTGTAGGGGCCCTGTCCAGGCAAGAAAGGGCTCATAGAACCCCATGCAGGAGCACAAGAAAGGACAAAGGCTACATTTCTGGTCTAACATCCGTAGGCCTTAGTTTCCCCACTTTGAAACAGAATGCTAGCCTTCAGATTAACCCCAGGGATAGAGAATACAGAAATTCTTTGGCAGAGAGCTACCAAAACCCCCACCCTCCTAAAGCATTTCACATATTTTCATTCATTTACTCCCAAACTTCCTCCAGGATTTCACTGCAGACTGACAGGCAAGGTCAAGTTATCCCTCCACCCAAAGCTGCTGTGTTAGGGAACCAATAGTCATCTAATACTATGGTTAGAAGTCAGGGAAGGGCATTTTTTTGGTTCAGAAGTAGAACCCTCCCTCTCCCTAGCTGCCACTCCCTGGAACCTGCTGGTGCTGCACTACCTTCCCTTCTACCCCAGCTAAGAACCAAGCCTTAAGTATTGCAGTCGGTTGAGTAGGAAAAGGAAAGGTACCTTAACTGCTCCACAGAAGGAGACTATGACAAATAAATGGTTCTTTAAAAAATAGGTCTTTTCTTGTCCCCAGGAATCAGACATCAGAAACCACTTGTACTTTTACCTCTTTTTCTGCTATAACACATGTCCACATAGTGAACTCAGTAGCAATCAGAGGCTACCACCTACGGTGGCAACTTGGTGACTGATAGGTTCTGGCCCTAACATGATTAACTAAAATCATTATGGTGGTCATCTAATATGGCTGAAACTATTAAAACAAAAGCTCATCTTCCCAGGACCACCTCTCCCTTCTTCTCCAACTTACTTCAGGACATAATTTACTTACACCCTTCCTGCTGCCTCAGAGAAGACTTCCAATCAGCTCCTCTGATATATCTAAACATCCCCTTCAAGCTCCACCCCTGGCAAAAGGTCACAGAAGTCTCAGCCTCCCTTTGTTCCATTCAAGAGAATTCCACATCTTCCCCAAATTCTCTCCTGTGTCCTCAAAGAAAATAAAGCCCCTTTCTCTTCTTTCTTCTGCCTGTTTCTCTGCTGTGCTGAAAATCTACCATAATGGTGCCTTACTGATTCAAATAGACAGGTAGCGTGTGAGGCTTCTGGGGGCCAAATCCCTAGTTCTGAGCCCCCCTGCTTACTGGCCAAGCCCCTCTCTTCTAGATCCTCCCCATTTGCTGCTACTAGCCTGCATCCAACACTGATTCACTTCAATTATTCCAAGTGGTCTAGTCACAGAGCAAGTTTTTCGGCAGCTTTTGGGGGAGGTGTTCCACTGTCCTCTGATAGAGAGTCAAATCCTTACATCCTGCTAAGGACAAGCAGCTCCCCTCACTTTTCAGTAAACCATGGGCCTGCATCCAGATCTCTCACTCATCCAACGGACAGAAGTTGACTGTGTTCTCTTTCCTTAACTGACGCCTTAAGGCTACACAGTCCCTGTCCCACGAATCTCACCTGACCCCCACTGATGGCTAGGTAGATCAGGCTCAGGAACCCCCTCAAGGCTTCATTATTGGGGAACAGGAGTGAAGACCACCTTCTCTGTTTTGAGGTTTGACTCAGCCTTAATTGGATAGTCTCCACTAACTATAAGTCCATGACTTTGTACACTGTCAGTGCTGCCATGGGAAGCACTCATTCCCAATCTCAAAAAAAAAACCCACTCCATTAGGATGGCTTGTTCACAATCTTGACTTCCTAGGCCTCTGAGAGGTCACAAAACCTGAACAACTAATCTTTTACTGCCAGTTTGGCCACACTATAAGCTTAACAGTAACACCTAGTGGCCTATAGAAAAAATTTTTGATACGCTAATTCTCCAAAGCTTGGAACACTATCACTTTAGTGGTAAAAAGAAGATCCTCTGTATTCAAGCTTTTTTCTCTTTGAGGATGCATCCCTCCTTCTCTCCTCCCTCCCTCAACAGTACCAAGGGACGCAGATACTCACACCAGTGTACTCACACCAATCTACTCCTCCTGGGCCCTTCCCTCCACCTCCTCAGATCCTGTAGGAGACACTGCTCCATGGGTCTGCACGCCCTCCCTGCCAGCTCCCAGCTACAATTTGCCAGTCCCCTCTGCTAAAGTTTCCTGAGCTTCCAGCCTCTCTGTTCCTCCTCCTCCACCCATTATGGACCCATCTCTCTCTCTCTCCACAACTGCTTAAAACAAAGAAAACTCCCCCGCCTAACAATCTCTCTCAGTCAGATCAGACTTCCTACATTCCCAACCAGCAGAACCAACTGCCACAGCCCCTCAACCTCCCTCCTGCTGCAGCAGCTGCAGCTTCACTTTCTGACCTCTCAACTTTCAGGGCTAAAGTGATACCTCACTATCTCTCTTCACCCCCTCTCCACAGCCTTCCTCCATACCAGTTGGCCTATACTCCTCACATTCCTCACTGTCCCCCACCCTTATAACCACTGTCTCTTTCCTTTAGGTTTTTCACTTTAACACTTTTATTCCCCAACAGCATGTGCCCCTCCCTCTGTTATCCATCAAGCTAGACACAAGATAACAGCTCATAGAGCAGGCGAGCTAATCTCTCTGTTTACCCTCCCCCACCCCTTAGCCACCTTTACAGTCTGCACAGCCACAACACACACCTCAGTTTTCCTCATGGCCAGCCTACAAGTCCAAGACTTGTACATGTCAGCATCCCTCTACTGTGCTGTGCCTAATCCTTATGCTCTGCTCAGTTTGCTTGCTCCCACTCAAACCTGATATACTACATTAAATCTAAACATATATTAACTATAAATAAGAGGTTTTTAAGCTTTTCCAAATTCTTCTTATAACAGATCTCTGCTAATTGACCTACAAAAGTTCTCATTAGTCTCTCATAATTACAAACCTAATTAACCTGGCCAGAAATATATTTGAGTATACTCTCATTTTATTAGATATCCATGTGATCTCTGTACTTGTTTGTTTTTATGGCATTCTGTAAATAGCTGCTCCTTTTTTATTTGAGCTCTAAAATGCAGACTTAAAAACATGCTTTCTCCTGAGTTACTAGCTGGTCTAACTAATATTAAAATTAATGTATAATTAAATAAAAGCATTAAAATGGAAAGAAATTATTAGACAGGACTCTTAATTGGTAGATAAAGGGTGGCCAACCTTTGTTCATCAATAAAGAGCCCCCAATAATCTCCTTAAAAGGACACCCCCAACAATTTGGTCACTGATTAAAATAAAAAGTTTCTTTCAAAAATTAAAATATGCTTTTCTCATAAAGGATGTTCAATACACTAAATATATTCATGCCTTCCAAATATATAGTACCCTACAATATAAGCTTTCTTTCAGATTTAAACATATGCCTTTCTCTTATGCTCCAGGTATTCACAATTAGAGGTTCCTGTCAAGCCAACATAAGGTCATCAGCCAAATGATAATTTTCTAACTAAAACGTGATACGTATCCTGTATATGTGCCATTATATTTAGAGACTTCAAAACAAAATGGAGATGTCATCATTTTTTGTGACTACTGTGCTACATTATGTATAACTATTGATGTCAAATGTTCTCTACAAAAATATATAACTATTGTCCATTAATATTCTACAGAGATTTAACTGCTAAAATGTCCATGGTTGATAAGAAATAACAGTTCTCTGGTTATACTTTATATTTCAAGGTACTTGATACTCAGATAGAATTCTGATAATCAAGTGTATTGCTCCATACTAAATATACTAATGTAGACCCAGATTCTCCTAAATGAACAATTATTATTAATTCCTATTTTATATCCCTATCTGCTCCTGACATTTAGTCCAAGCTTAAAACGCAGATCTCAGCCCTCAAAACCTACAGGAAAGCTTACTTAATCTAACTTTCCATGTCTTAAAATAATAGAGACTAAAATTAACTATACACACTGCCAACTTTTAGCTGCAATACTTGAGACTCCCATCAAAGCAGAACTTTAATAAGGTAATGCTGAGCCTAAACAACTCTGCCACCCAAGCAGAGTTGGTTTCATCTGCAGTGAAAAAAGGACACTGGACCCAAGCCTGTCTCAATCTGCAGCTATCATTGGGACATCTATAAGCTCTAGGGTCACTGGAGGTGCTACCGTCCTAGCTGCCAGAGAGCAGGTAAGCCACCCATCAGTTCCCTGCCCTTATAGGAGAACTCACGACCGCCAGATCCATCAATACTTGACCTACTTGGTCTTGCCGCTGAAGAACAGCAACAGAACTTGGGTTCCATGGCCCAAATCGAGGTACCTTTGTCAGAGTCCCGAGTCTCACTGGACATCTTAGGTAAAAAGCTCTTTTTTTATTGACACAGAGACCACATATAACATTCTTCCTAAGTTCTTTTGGAACTGGGGATCGAACTCAGGACCTTGCACTTCAGGCACTTGTGCCCCTGAGCTATCTCCCCAGCCCCCCTAAGTTCTAAAATCATTATATTAGCTTTATAGTCTCCAGAGTGGGTGTTGATGGCCGACTTACTTGACCCCCTCAGACAGGCTCATTCCCTGCTGACTCCAGACACTGTTCTTCACTCATAATTTCCTTATAATCCCAACCTGTCCCATACCTCTCACGGGGAGAGATCTCCTGCAAAAGCTCCACCTCTCTCTCATCTCTCTTTCCCCACAGTACACATCCTACAAACCCAACCTCAATACATAGCCAGCTCCTCCCTCTCTCTTCCCTCGACCACATAGTCTGAGAAAATTCCTATTCTACTTGTGCCACACATGCCACTCCTAGACTAGTGTGCCTCAGAGATCCCACATTTTCCTACATTGTCCAATGCCTAATATCCCTCAAACATCAAAAGAAACTCAAGCCCATATATCTTCTTCGCCATTCCCTTACACCCAAAATGCCGAGAACTCTTTGCCTTCACTAAGACCGATCCAGGCACTCTCTGATCTCAATAGCTCACATAGATAGTCCTACCTCAGTGATTCAGAGTTAGTCCTCACTTCTTTAGCCAAGCCCTCTCTTCTGATCTCAAAACCCTTGACCTCAAGCTCAGCCTGCTCCTCCAATACATTGATGACCTCCTCTTTTGCTCTCCATCTCTACCCTAGCCCTGTGACACACAGCTACTCTTCTCAATTTTCTGTCAAAACTAGGTTACAGGGTCTCTCCCTCCAAAGCTCAGAAATCCTCACCAAAAGTCAAATATCTAAGACATACCCTTACTCCCACTACTCATGCAATCACTGCTAACCACAAAGCCACTCTTTTTGATCTTCAGTTGCCCATCACAAAACAACAAGATCTCTCCTTCCTTAGTTTAGCTAATTTCTTCTGCCTCTGAGTTCCCAACTTTGCCTCTCTGGAACAGCCTCTCTACAGGGCATCAAAGGGTTCCCTGTTAGAGCCCTTTGACCCCACTGATATCATACATTCCTCCTTTCACAAGCTACAACACACTTTCCTAAGGGCCCCCGCTCCCACTTTACCCAACCCCACTAGCCTTTACCCTACACACTACTTCTCAGGGTCACAGTACAGTAGACATCCTTTCAGGCAGTAGCCTACCTTTCTAGACAACTAGACAACACAGCTCACAGATAGACTCCATGCTTTCACACACTCACAACGGCAGCCACAATAACACGAGACAAAAGGTTCACTTTAAGAGAATCTACCATAGTCCTCTCAACCCATCACCTTCGTAAGCTCATCATACATAAGACAATTACAGCTCTAATGACTCTTCATATACAATAAATCCACTTACTATTCATAGAAGATCCTTCTATCATTATTTTCACTTGTAGCCCTCCCAATCCCACCACATTATTCTATACCTCTGATGAGGCCCCTCACCTCCCTTTCTTCACACTGACATCAAAAACTAAAAATAGATACACCTCCTCTTCAACATAGTCATAATAAATGCCCCTCTTGCTTCTCCCCCTGCATCCCTTAATCATTTTTTTTTTTTAATGGCTGGCTCAGCCATTAAAAACCACATGGGGCTGGCACAGCATGTGGTGCCAGGGATTGAACCGCAGTCCCTGCAGTTGCCTAAACTTGCCTAAGCAGGCACTGTAGATCGCTGAACCATCTCGCCGGCCCCTGCATCCTTTAATCATGATGACATATGTACCATAACATGCTGTCTTTTTAAACTTTTTCAAGGTTTCTTCAGTCTCCGATGTAAGCTGTCACTAACAATAAACTTCTACTACACCTGGCACTAACTCCTACGTTGGCATGAACCATCATCCTGTCAATTCTTCTCGCCCCCAAGAAGATGTCCCCGTTCGGCAGGAAGCAGTCTAAGAGACTCATTGTCCCTTTTCACAACAACCATAACATGAGAATGATGGGTTCTGGTCCTAGCATGAATTACTAAAATCATTATGGTGGTCATCATACGGCTGATGCCTTTAAAACAAAAGCCCATCTTCCCAGGACCACTTCCCCCTTCTTCTGCAACTTAGCTTAAGACATAATTTATTTCCACCCTCTCATCGCCTCAGGGAAGACCTGCAATCAGCTCCTTCCAAACTCCACACCTGGCAAAAGGCCATAAAAGTCTCACCCTCCCTTTGTTCCAAGGGAGAATTCCTCATCCTTCCCCACATTCTCTACCATGTCCTCAAAGAAAATAAAGCCCCTTTCCCTTGTTCCTTCTGCCTGTTTCTCTGCTGCACTGAGAACCTATCAGTGACAGACGCCACAAAGCAGGCAGGGTGTACAAGAACACTTTGATTGTTCATTTGCTCACTGATTCTTTCACAGATACTAGTTCTTGAACAACATCTGCTGTTCACCTTCCTCGATACTGAGCAGTACCAGTACCAGGAAACAAAAATACTTTCCCTCATTTCTTAGCAGGGAGAGACATATAATTCATTTGGGGGGTCATAAGTGTTTTTTGGTGGGACCAGGGATCAAACTCAGGCCCTTGTGCTTGCCTAGCAAGCACTTATTCCACTGAGCTATCTCCTTAGCCCCTGGGGGGCCATAAGTGGCAAGTCCTACCAAGAGGAAAAACACAAGGAACGGAGAAGAAAGGGTGGAGGTTGCAAAGGGTGGATACCTCAAACAGGACAAGGGTGGCACTGAGCAGGGACTTGGACGGGAAGCACAGTGGTGTCTCTGGACAGGAGAGGAGCATGTGCCAAGGCCCTGGCACAGTACAGCACACTAGAGGTGGAAGACTGATAGGTCCCCAGGTGCGGACAAGTGCACAGGGAGGAAAGGCAGCACTGGGAGCTAAGTCACAGGGCAGTAGGTAAGTCCCATGGCTTCATCAAGGTGACAAACCCTCCAAGAGGGTGTGCAGAGGATGTGCAGTGAGAAGGAGCTGCCTCTTACATTTTAGAGTCACTCCAGATGCTGCATGAAGACAGACCTGGAGTGAAGGTTGGAATGCAAGAGCAGAGGTAGAAAACACTAATTGGAAGGCTCTGCACTCAGCGAGGCAAGAGATAGTAGCTGGTTAGAGGAGAGTACATAACCATGGAGGTGGTGAAAAGAAATCAGATTCTTTTCACAAGACTTGTAGGCCACCATACAGTATTTGCTGACAGACTAAATGTGGAAAGAAGGGTATCAAAGATAGAAAGCAAGTGCTGGCATTTACACAACAAGGCGAGCAAGTCTGAGGGTCAACAGTGCTGAGAAGACTGATGCTCATGTAAGTGAACTGATGGGCAGGCTACATGAATTTGGGACATCAGTTTGGCAGTTGTCAGTGACAGGCAGTGTGTGTGCCCCAGGCTCAGATGAGATTTCTCAGAGAATGAATGGAGAGAGAAGTAGTCTTGGGATGGAGCCTGGGTACCCCAAAACTTAAGAGGTCCAGTGGACCTAACCAAGCTGAGAAGGTACGATCTGAGGTAGGAAACCAGAGTGTGTGATCACTTGCAGCCAAATAAGGAAAGCTTTCCCAAGTGGGAGACGCACCACATCTCAGTCCTAGCCCTGCCGAGAAAAGCTCCTGAGGACCAGACCCAGCATGGGTTCAATAAGCAAGTATGAGTTCAACTGAGACCCTGAGCTGATGAATCACAGAAAGTGAAGGATACAATTTATTTACAAAGACAGGATGCAGAATGTGATATACATGGACCAGACGCTGCTCCACTGATGTTACCAAAAGGTATACATGAGCAAATAGGTGTCAGCTCCAAAAGAATTCTGATGACATGTCACTGGTTCAGCCCTTAGCCTGCTTGGTGCAGTGGTGTGTCATGGAAACAGGGTTTCCATGGGCTGGGGAGATACCTCAGTAGAATAAATGCTTGCCTAGCAAGTGCAGGATTCTGAGTACAATCCCTGGTACTGCAAAACAAATGAACAAACAAACCAGGGTTTCCCCAGTTGGAGGCTTATTCAAACGGAGTAGCTGGTCTAGCCAAAATCCCAGAATAAGAACTTCCCCAGATGGCAGGGGCAAGGAAGAGACTAAAGAAAGGTCTGATGAGGATGTGCAGCTGAAGCCATGCTTAATGGGGTGGGAGCCAGGGAGATGACAGATGTGGGCTCTGAACATGTCACGAGGGAGGCTTGCAAGTCACTGCACCAATGGCAACCTTGAAAGGCTGTAAGGATAGCTAGACAGGGTGGACAGGGGAAACCAGGTTAGTGTGCAGCAAGCTGTGAGTCTCAAGAGGAGATGGAACACAACTCAGCCATATTCCCTGTAGCCCCAAAAGTACCTTCTTGGGGATGCAGAAAACAAACTGGCTAGAGGAACATGACTGTGATAGTAAAGGGCCTCTAACCCAACCACAGATGTTCAGCTGGAAATAGCAAAGGAACAGGGTTGCTACCTGAGAGTCCTCAGAAGTAAACTGTGGAAGGACTTACTCTGTAGGATCCAGTAGGGTAGTGAAATGTAGTGGGACATGAATAGTAAGAACAACTCAAAGAAACACAAATGAGTACTTTGTTGTGGAGACTGTTAAGTATATTTTCACTCCTAAGTAGCATTTATTGCAATGTATTGTTACACACATATCCACACCCTTCCTACCACGAGGTCCATTCTTCAAGGATTTAAATGATTTTACTCCATATTCCTAGATCCAACACAAGCCCTTCCAAATGCTACATGCCCAATAAATGTTATCTGGATGAATGATTTTGCTATGATCAGAAGCTATCAAAGATGTTACAGAGGTGATTCATGCCACACAACTGTTAAAACTTCCTCCAAAGAGCAGATCCTACCATCACTGAAAAACCATACAGAAGCCAGCCACCTCCCTCCCCCATGTTTTTCATCTTCTCAGTGGATGTGGAGTTTAGATAAAATTATTTATCATTATTTCTTACGCTCAAATGTAATTTTAAAATTCTGACAAAAGTATGCAGGGATAATTATTTCTCCCTCCAAGGCTTCTATACTCCCCATAAATATGTTTAAGCTCCACGAAGGAAACTTGATCCTTGATTGTTTCAAGCTGTGACCCTGCTGGAGGATGTAATGCTCTGGGGCTCTTTTAAAACAAAAGTCAATCTTGATCTGGGAGAGTTAGTGATTCAGTCTGGCTTTATTGGTTTATAGGTGTACATTATCCTCTAACCTCCAGCTGGCTGGGGTTTACCCCAAACATCATTCTGGCAGGGCATGGTGGTGCATGCTTGTAATCCTAGCATTCAGGAGGCCCAGGCAGGGGGATTACTATGAGTTTAAAGCCAACACAGTGAGTTCAAGCCCAGCATGAACAACTACCTCTAAAACAAAAACACTTCGTTCTGCCATATCATCAGAAGCCTGCCCTGTGAAAAAGCCCAAAAGATTTAATAACAGCCTTTGCAGTCACTAAAGCAGTCAATGCATATCATTTTTCCTCCTTAAAAGTCTCCCTGAAACAAAGCCAATCCCCTGTCCACAGGTCAGTGCCTGCAACTCTCCTAAAACTTGAGATACCTTTAAAAACCACCTTTAGGTCCAGCCTTACATTGGAAGTGAATGCGCCACAGAGTGCAATGAGGCTGTGCAGAAGCCACATCTACCTGATGAGCCTGCAGCCTATCTTGACTTTTGCTACAAGAACATGATGCCATGACTTTGAAGAAAAGTCATATTGCAGATTCAGAACAAAATTATCTTGGGCCAGCTATAATGCTTTTTAATAGCCTTTTAGTTTCAACTTAGTATCTGACTTAATATTCTAGGGATTACTACATACAACCTTTGAGATGTATCACTATGAGAGCAGATCTCTATTTCTGCTAACTCACAAGCTAAGAATGCTGTAACATGTGAAACCTACAGAGAAGATTTTGCCACTCTGCTACAGCCTGTCTACCTCCACCTAATGTTCCTACCCATGCACACAGCACATACATGGACTCCTGACTTTTTTTAAATTTTGTTCTATGAAATAAAGATTCATATAACTTCTTTTGGAATGGAACATGCCTCTCTGGGTAACTTTAATCCATGTTCCTAGGCCAACATTGTTCACATTTGGTTTAGAATAACCATTCTCTTACTTCCTTAAAACAGAATTGAATTTTTTTTACAATGAGACCTCATAGTGGGCACTATTGGCATCATCTCAATCCTCACAATGACCCTATCAGGTGAGATCAGCTGTCACCATTGCAGAGAAGGAAAAAGTATCTCGGAGAAATAAATACAGTTGTCCGAAGCCACAGAGATGAAACGGTGAATGAATGAGCCAAACAATGAACTCAGGTGTGTTTAGCCTTATTTTAGTTCAGGCTGCTAAATCAATACTGATTGGAGGGCTTAAATAACGATTATTTATCACAGCTCTGGAGGTAGGGAAATCTAACTTGAAGAAGCCAGGTTTGGAAAAAGGAGTTTCCCATTACGCATTTGCATAAGAAGACAGTTTGTACGACAATACAAAACTTTTAAACAAAAAAGTCAACAGACTCAGTACCTAGTGAGGGCTTCTTTCTGGTTGTCTCTTCTCTTGGTGGACAGAAGGTCCATTCAGCTCCAGTCCCTTCTGATGGAGAGCAATACTGTACGTAAGTGCTCTACCTTTACAATCTCCCTATAGTCTGCCCTCCAAATATCACATTGGGGTTTAGGGCTTCAGTAGTTATTAAAGCAATCAATTACTGAAGTGATCAACTGATCACCTAGTCAATCAGTTAGGTAGTACAGGTCATTCAGTCTGTACTCAGCCCCAAAGCTATCTTTTTCCACATAGAAACTGAAAAAATCTTAACGTTAGATCACCACACTCCCTATGGAAATGCCTGGTATTCTCCTTCCTAGAATATATCCAAACTTCTAAAGCAACCTGCCAACCTATTCTGTTGCTTCCCCTGCCTTGTCTCCTACTTCTGTCTGTGTTTTCTTCCATGGAATCCTACTGGCCTGCTGGGCAATCATGGGAACACCAAGACCTTGGCTACTGTCTCTCCTGAACTCTTATTTCATTATCCTGTCCAGATTTTTGCTCCAATGTCAATACTTAAGCTGTTGCCAACTATACCCCAAAGCCACATCTATTCCCGCCATTCTATAAGTAGCCCCTAAATTACACTTGTGTTTCCTGCCAGCACTCACCAGGATCTGGATGTATATTTTCGAACAGTTACTGCCTTTCAGTGTTCAATAGAATGCAAACTCCACCAGCAGGGACCACGCCATGCTGCCCCTCCCATGTCCAAGACCAGAGTGTGACCAGCATTGCGCATGCTGTCCTGCCACCGGGCTGAATGCTCCCTTTGCTTTCTTCACCTCTGCTTGGCCCTCTCTGCTACACTGTAACTTGCATGACCTTGGCCAGCTCACTGGCTCTCAAGAGAACTATCTATTTACTGATAGTGATGGGCAAGGGGGATTCCATTTTCTTTTTATAATTCCATTTTAACAAAAATCATTGGTTCACTTAAACTGTAGTTCAACTCATTACCTTCCACTCCTTTACCTTTAGTGAACTACAACCCCTCTGAGAAAAATAAGGTCACTAAAAAGAAAAGAGAGCAAACAGAACAGCTTAGGAAGTAGGGTAATATTAAACTGCAATGTCCTGTGACTAGAAGGTGGTCGGCAAAGTCAGGAGAACATAAACTTTCTAACAGTTATGTGGCAATTTTTCAAAATTCCTGTGAATGTGGAAATGTGGTTGCTATGGATACCTGAAAAGTATATAATCTAAAAGGGAAGTTCAAGCAGATGACCTGATTCGAGGGTCTAGGATGTAGGTCTTGGGCTATCTCATAATACAAGCTTCTTTGCTCCTATGTACTTGGTCCCTCACTGTCATCTGCTGCTACACATGGAGGACTGAGTGGGATTACCCGATGCCCTCAGGCCCTCATGTAAAGGGTCCTGCTCCTCTACACCTTGTCAGCTGCTCCTCAGGTGGCAGGGCCCCCCAGTTGACTTCAGCTGGCCACCTGGAAGTGCCTATGAAGCAGCACACATGTGGCTGCAGGGAGGGACAATGAAGCTCTGCTCTCTGACCTAGGTAAGATTTAAAATTAGATTTTTTATTTGCTTTTCATTTGATTGGAAACTCTTCCAGGCTGACAATATGATGGGCCCAGACTCAGATATGGCAGCCATGTGGTCTCAGTGCAGCTGTTAACTTGGTTAGAGTTAGTCTGAGTTTTTTTTGGATTTGGTTGGTCCAAGTGCTAAAAATATTTAAAACTGATGCTTGGAGACAATTAACAGGGCCTGGGACTAGTTTGTTGGACTATTTGTTGTGTGTTTCCCAAATGCACTGGCACTTTTAGATTACATCTGAAATTGTCATCAGGATCAGTGGATTCCTGGCAGTCCTGCTCCTGCCTTTCCTGCCCCTCTACATCACCCACTGCAAGCTCAGAGGGATCCAGACCCAGCCTGGCTGCTATGGATCTCCACAACCCCAGCTGTTTTCAACTTTGTCAGCTTTTGTTTCTTGCTTGTGGTCTGGACTAAAAGGGTAGCTGTTCTAGCTAACCGCTATGGGCACAGCCAGCAGCAAGCTGACTTATGCTAGAATCCATGATCAAGAACTCTTAACAAATTTAAATGGTAAGCATCATACCTTTTGTGAACCAGAATGGCCTTCTTTCAGGGTAGGGCTGCCAGTGGAGGGAACGCTTGATCCTCAAGAAGCCAGCAAAGTGCAGGAGGTTGTTACTGGGAAAGGGGGCATTTAGGTCAGTTCTTCTATTGATTCCTGGCTATAGGTGGTTTGGATGATACCTCAGTGACTTAGGATGTGTGTTTGTGGGTTTCTACACTGAGTTTTAGTAATGCAGAAAAAGCCTTAATAGCAGAAACCCTATTTTGCTCTCAGCTCTTGAGGAGGATGATCTTGTCTCTGGCAAGGCACTGCCACTGCCCTATCCTACTTGCCAAGCTTGTTGCTCTCCCTCCTAAGCATGTAACTCCCCTCTCCCCATACCACAACAAAGGGAAAGGGCAATGAGGCTCTGAGTCTGTGGCTTTCCATCCCTCCCACTGCCACAGGAAGCCCTCTCCTGTGCCTAAGTCAAAAGAGAAAGCCTTTTCCTCTGGTCTGGACCCTGGCATACCCCTGCAGCAGGTAGCTGTGATGGGACCAGATGGAAACCCTCAATGTACCTTGGTTTATGTCTTTTTTACCATCAGTGATTTATATAACTGTAGGACACAAGATCCTCTTTTCAGAGCTTTAATTACTTTCCTTGATTTGATGTTTAAAACTCATTACCCCGGGCCGGCCAGATATCTCAGTGGATTAAAGTGCCTGCTTAGGCAGAAGCAGGGGCGCACAGTGAGACAGCAAATGAGACTGGGCATGGTGGTATGTGCCTGTAATCCCAGTGCTTGGGAGGCTGAAAAACAGGAAGGATCAATATAAATCCAATCTGTGTAGTGAGACCCTACACTACATACATGCATACATATGTAAATAAACAAATAAATATTTTAAAAACCTCTTCACCCCCTTTGGGGTGATTGCCAACTAATTATGCTAACCCTACTCTCTTCAGAGGCACCCAAGAATGCTCACACTATAAATATGGCACACGCTGCTCAGCAGCCCTGATACCTGCTGCAAGCCAAAGAGGTTAGAAAGGTTTGTAAGAATGAATTTATCTCAGCTGATAGAAATTGCCCAAAAAGTGTTTTGTAATAGAGATGATGCAGAAAGGAAATAAAGACAGAAAAAGAGAAAAGTAAGACTGATAGCCTATAGAAGAAGGGCCAGTAGGGATCCAGGGAAAGGGGAAAGAAAGGCAAACAGGGAGGAGGTTGTTGTGTTCCCTTGGATCCAGACCAGTGTGTCTATTGCAAGAAAAAGGGCCATTTCAAGGAAGAACGTCCAAAGCTGCAAGAGAGGGAAAAGAAAGGAAGGCAGTGTCTGTGATGGAATCAGAGGAAGTTTCAGATTGATGAGGTCATGGGTCTCTGTCTCTCAACCACGGGGAACCCAGGTTAACTGCCAATATAGGGAGAAAGCCTGATAGATTTCTGTCACATACTGGAGAGGTTTTGTCAGTAGTTACCTAGCTGGTGGCCCCACTTGCAAGCCAGAGAGTACTTATTATTTTATAAAGGTCTGGGCAAAAGACAATCTCCTAGGTCTGGCAGTCCACGAGCCCCCAGTAATAGTAAAGTTGACAGGACACACTTTGGGACAGCTAGTTGTTGTCACACTGGGATCTACACCTGCCAGAGAAATCCCAAAACCACTGTTAAAAATTACTATAATTACCAGTAAGCATCATGGACACTGTCCATGTTCATGACATACTAGAACTTTGTGTGATGTCCTATCCCCAAAATGTTAGAAGCTCTGGTTATATATTTGCCATTCCAGTATTTATGTTATGTGTTATTCTTAGTAACTCTTTACTACCATGGAAACTTCTTCTTAGTTGATATCTTTGTGTATATTTACCTATTCAAATACTATGTGAGTACTCTGAATTGATTATCGATTCGTACATATGATACACAACGTTCTGGCCTCC
>PVKN010001508.1:0-51177 GCA_004027915.1 Capromys pilorides
TGAAATACAAAATGTTTTCTACTAGCCTTATGAGATAAACGGACATGGTTCTCTGCTCATTCCACTAAAACTAGATGATAATTCTTGATATGAATGTTAGATAGGTTCTACTAGACTATCTAATCAACAAATGTTGTAAATTTGTTTAATAGATGAAATGTACATTTTTTCCTACTTTGTACAGCTTTGTTTTTAAATATGAATTACTTAAATGCACTTACAATGATAGAAAATACATGTGCCTTCTAGGATTTGTGAAGTGGTCTCATGTAGTAGTCTTAAGGAATGTGTGTTATAAGTTATACAGTGTTCACTATGCTAACTCAGTAACAAAGGGTTTATAATTATAATGCTAGAAGTTTAGTTTGCAAATATGAGTTTGTGTATTGAATTTAGAGGTTGACAGTAGTAGTATCTGTTTTATTAAGAGAAACTGATAAATTGTGCAATAAATAATCTTTAGCAAGTTTTGGCTAACTTAAAATTTTTCTTATGTCATGTTACTTTCATATATACTACATATTTATATTCCTTAGGAGGGGTATTTTATATTGTACTCTAGAGGGTTGTGATGTGTGTGTGCTATGTCTTGAGATTGATTGGACTTGATTTCCTCGTATCTAATATACACCTAGGTAATAAGACTCCTTGGGAAGACCTTTTGGTTCAGTGGTTTTAACATTAGGAAGTTGAATTCATTAAAAGGCAGTTTGGAGAATTTGCATTTTTAACTGCTGTGTCTTCATTTTCTTAACTGACCCTTACCAGAAATAAGATAATTACTGGGAGACTTGGGGAGGATCGGCTGATCACCCACATTTAGGATGGGCACCATAAAGACAATACTGACAGTTGACATAGACTTTTCATTTGTGTTCATGTCTTTTTGTCCTCATGGATCACAGAAATAATTGATAAACTACCTTGTAGTACTTTGGTGTTTACCGTGTAAAATCATTTTCAGGATATAAGAAATTAGAGAAGTGTCAGACTCAGACTGAGTGGAAGAAACATTTTTAAAAGGAAACAGCTTGTAGATTGATTGATTGATAGATGTTCAGGCTGGCTCAGCCTGCCCTGGAGGTGGGGCTGGCGCAGCATGTGGTGCTGGGGATCGAACCAAGGTCCCTGTGGTTGCCTAAGTTTGCCTAAGCAGGCGCTCTAGACCACTGAGCCATCTTGCCAGCCCCATATTTTGATACTTTTATAAGATCTTAAGTCTTATTTGTCACCCTCTACTCCTTAGAGCTTGAAGGCAGGCACAAAACTTGCAGCAAATTGTACATAATATATATTCCTTTTGCATAGGAGTTACATAGGAATAATCACCAACATATCATTTGCCCTTGTGCTTACAAACCCAGAAAAAGATGGTACCATCTTCACTCGCACAGTGCAAATAAAGAGAAAGTCAGAAATGTGGACTTTCAACTTGGCTTTAATCCATGAGACAGTAAACACCAGGAACAGGTTTTGGTACATACCAGCCCAGAGGCTGAGCTTGGTGTCCGCCAGGCAGGGAGTCACAACATGATCATTTTGACAGTACAGTGTGAGTAACATAAAGCAAACTGAACCCTTCAGAACAGGTGTGGAGTAACACTGCCCTGTGCCTTCAGAAGTGCAGGCACAGTACACACTGCCTCCGCTTCCATGGGTGAACACAAGGGAAAGGAGGGTCTTCCTCCCCCCCCCACCCCCCCCCAGAAAACCAGGACAGAGCAACAGTAAAATAAAAATACAAAGTGCTCTAGAGAAAGATGTCTGGAAAGCTTGCAGGACAGGGAAGCCAACAGGCGTTGACTGGACAGGCTACAGCAATACCCTGGGGAAAAATAATGATGGGGGGCTTCGCCGACGAACTAGTAACCGGCTAGAAGTTGGAGGAAAAGATAGCAGAAGTGACCTTCTAAGTCTAGGAAGCTTCACTAGTGTCATCCATGACCCAGTAAAAAAATAAAGTTCCAGATAGCTTTTTGTTATGTCCAGTTTTAAAAAACAAACTTCCTTTAAATACTAACCTAAAATAGTTTTACATTATTGAGTCCAGTCCTGACACTTTAGTTCATAATTTAAAAAAATACTTGATATAGGTAAAATATTAAAAACTATACAGTACTTGCTGTGGTAGGGCAAATGTATTGAGGTGGAGGAATTTCAGAAACAGCGAGGGGCCGGTCGGTGATAGAGCTCAGTGTTACAGTGCCTGCCTGGTAAGTGCACGGTCCTGAGTTCAACTCCCACTACCAAAGGGAAAAATATCCTAAAGATAATGACTGGCTTTCATCAGTTGCATAATTAGCTATACGATAGCATATATAGTTGCCAAGTAAAAAGGTTACACTTATTGTCCCAGACACTAAATTGACCACTGGATGACCAGACAGAGTCACAGGGCAAGACAGTCTAACATGAAGGGAAAAACATTCCCAGACAAAAAATTGGCTTCCACTGTACCATGATTCTGAAAGACTCCCTAGAGTCTGAATTTGCCACAAATATTGAGAAAGACCCTCAAGCAGCTTGTTGAGTAATCAGTGTATACATCTTAGAAAGTTGCCAAAAGAGAGATTTATTCCATATGCATTTGAGCACCTACTATGTACTAGGCACTGGTAACACAGATGAAGACTAGCACTGATAAAGATTAACTGCAGATTGGTCTTCTGAAAATGCTTTCTACCTGGCCCTGGGAACCACTGTATTATCTGAAGAAGTCTTCATTTTACCAAAAGGAGAAATTTTTCCTTTAACAAAACTGTGCTACATTTAGTGGTTTGTTTAAAAAATTAACATTTGTGAGACCTACTGAAACTAGTTACTAGCAGCATGATCTTTGGCACGTTTCCCTCTCCTGGCCTAACTCTTCATTGGTACGTGATGACTGGGTTACACACAGGGTAGGGAAGCCAAGAGGAACAGAGATCACCTGGACCTTGGTTCAAGCGAAAATATTTAGCAGGCCCAGAGTAAAGCTGGCGAGAGCAGTCACTCTGATGGCTGCCAAAACCTCACTCTGCTTCTTCCCAGCCCCTGGAGTGGTCTGTGAGGGGATTCTCAGCACATTTGGAAACACTTGCCTAATCTGGACCCTCACTAAAGTAACAGAATAACAATGGCTGCGTTGGTGAGTACTCAGGGCTTCCTATGGAAAGGACCAAGGGGGGCCAGGGATATAGCTCAGCAGCGTAAGTTCCTGCCTGGCAAGCATAAGGTCCCGAGTTCAATCCCCAGTACCAAAAAAAAGGACCTAGGGGGGCTAACTAGGTTAAGAAATTCCTAGCCAACAAATTGACAAGAAAAGGTCTTCTATTTCCTCACAAAATAGCCCCTTTATAAAAGGGAGCTTTGAAGTTAATTTTGTTTAAGGCATCCAGCCAGCCAGAGGCTGAAATGAACAACTAACTACCAGTTTGCCTACAAGGTGTACAGAAAGAATTGTGGGAGAAAATCATAACACCTAATGGTTTTTGGCATTTGACCATGGAAAGATCCTGGCCCCAACAGTTCAGGCACTGGCAGTTAAGAGAGAAATATGTGGAAAATCAGGAATCAGTACAGACAAGTGCCAGCTCCCAGGTCACCAAGAAGTCACCAACCCTTACTCAGACATAGTAACAAGTGGGCATGTTCAGTCTTAAAGTGAGCAGTGCGATCAGAACAGCAAGTCTGAAATTCCTTCAGTGGTGTCCTCTGTAGAGGAAACCTTTTGTTTCGTATCTTGACCACAATAGCTCCAGCAGGCCTGAAATTAAACCAAAAAGTTAAGGTGGAAGTTGACGGCTGGACCTAGTTGTCCGGGGCTGTGATCTCTTCTGATTTCAAGGCATCAGACAAGAAGCTGAGCTCATTGCATAGAGTCTCGTGTCGGAATGCCATCCGGATCTGCGCAACATTTGTCCTTCGAATATCATTCCCCTCCGGTCCTTCTTTATAGTAATTCTCTCCCAGAAACTTCTGCTTTTCCTGTTAATCAAGAGAAACACTAATGAAACAATATACTTTCGACCAACTTTTTCTATGCAGGCAGCTTCCACGTTATCCACAGCACACAGAGCCCCTGGGAAGCAAATCCTTAATCAGGACATCTCTCCACAGGACTCTTAAAATCCCTTTGGGCCTTTGTGTCCTAGAGAATGTCACCCTGTCACCTCTGCCATTCCCCGTGTGTCTGATTTCCTTGATCAGGAAGGAAAGAACTGCAGGAGCTGCTGGAGCTGGAGAATGTGAAGTTGAGGCTCCTCGTAATCTGGGAGGCAACAAGGGGCAGACAGGTGTATCTGGGGAGGGCCGATCCCAGGGACAACCCCTACAACCTGAGCATCCCACCTTCAATGTCTATCATTCCATTTTTGGAGCACCCAATATAATACAATATAATTTTTTCTCAAATGCTAGTTCTTGAATTTTTCTAGATAACACATATGAACGTCATACACAGACATCAAAAAATTGCATTCTTTAGTATAAATGGGTTAACTCCTGAATCACCATTCACAAGGGCAGCACCTAATGCCACCTCCTCCTGTACCAGTGACATGATTCCGCCCAGAGCATAGTTCTAACACTGGCTCCACCTCAGAACCGTGCAGCAGGCTATACGCACATGGCTGCCTTGCAGGGGCCGTCCCTGGAGTTTCCTTGTATGCTCCCTAGACAGTAGTCATCGACCCAGAGGTACTGAGCCCCTGCTGTGTTCTGGGGCCTGAGGAGCTAACAGGGAACAAGCTGTGGTCCTTAGGTAATGCATGTGACTGTGTCAGTGGTCAGAAGGTTTCTGAAGAACAAGGGAAGTGGGCAGACGCTGACATCAAGCGTGAGGCTGTTACGTGAGTAGGGAGAGCCACTCCAAGGGCATCTGGGAAAGGCCAAGGAGCAGCCACGAGCCTTCCTGAGGCTCCCAAGGACTTGCTCCAGGCCTGAGTATCACTGCACCACAGACCTTGTTGTTTGTCACAGATCCCCAGTGCCCCGAGGCACCCGGCACACAGTAGGTTCTCTCCACATCTATTGAAAGCAGAGGGACAGGGACAGCCCACCGTACTCCTACCTGATGCGAGAGGCCACTCTGCAGCACGCTGTTCCTGGCGATCTCACACAGGTCGCACGTGCTCAGCTTCCACACTTGTGCAGCAATGGCGTACTCCTCCATGAGTGCTTCCTGGAGCCGGCACCAGAGGACACGGATGAGAAGGCAGAGTCAGAAGGCAGAGTCGTGGCAGCACTGTGTGGATTTCCAAAACGAAAACCAACTGTGCAGTGCCAGTTTCATCTTTCCTTACCAACCAGAACCTTGATACTCAGACAAGATCACACCTGACATTCCAGACTCCTCTGTGTGTGTGTGTGTGTGTGTGTGTGTGTGTAATTGCAGGTCACCAAACAGAAAATTAAAAGAACACCTCTGCACTTGTCTGTTGACCAGGAGGGCAATCAGGCTGGTCACCAGAGGGGTGCTGGGCTCCACTCTGCTGTGACAATCCCTGTTAAAGGGAAAGTTTCCTAGACTAGTTTATCAAAGGGGAAAAAAATGACATATGAAGTCAGTAGCTCCTCTACCAAGAGCAGACTCTGAGAACTCCGATCAACACTGGGACTCACAGCTATAGAAAATCAGGAGCGAGATGCAGGAAACAGCTTGCTATAGCTTAGTCACTTGGTTACAGTTGAACTAGTTGGCTGTTTACAGCTTAATTAGTTAAGGGTCCCCTGTAAGCAACCAGAGCTCAGTTACTATGAAATTTATGTTGGTTTGGCTGTTGGGCCCAACAAGATGTTAGGCCCACATCTATGGACTCCTACAAAATTTTACTGACACATTTTTAGTTCTACCTGTTCTTCAGTCTCGCTTTGTATTCAACATGCTTTCTTAAGATTGTCCTAAAATAAAACTTAGTATGAGTAAAGCACTCACAGCAGAGGGGGACATTACATGAGAAATGAGCCTAACACAAGTGGGGAGATAGTAGAATCCTGAAAGGACTGAGTTTGAGCGGTGGTCCTTCTTCATCTTCTGGGATATGAGAGAGCTGTCATTAAGCCCCAGTGCTTCTATGGCTTCTTCCCCCACCTACCCTGTTCCCTCTGCTAGAACAGTGGTTTTCAAGGTGTGGGCCAAGGACCTCTGGCAACTGGAGACCTTTTGAAAGGTCCTCTCCTCGCCAGCTATGTATCTTTGTGATGCCAGGTGATTTTCACGAACTCTGATAGAAACAACAAATTGAATGCAGAAGTGGACATGGGGCTCCAGCTGTCTTCTATTAAGCAAGACATTAAAGCGATTTGTGGAGTTGCAAAACAATGCCACTCTCCTAGATGTTTTTGTTCTCAGAAATAGTGGCTTTCCAGAAAACTGCTACTTTTGTAATAAGTCCATTACTGTTATTTATAACTGAGTTAAGTGTTTTTCATCAGTATCTACCAATAGATACAACCCACATAAGGCTTCAATTCTTCCAAAGAGTCAAGAGGTCCAAAGACCAAATGGTTGGAGAAGCTCTGCCCTAAAAACACTATAGATGCTTCCATTTGGCTAACCAGAGCTTGGTTCTGTCAGCGCCATCAACATGTGGAAGGCACACTCATGATTCTTTCCTGTGCATGATATCACATTTCCCTTCTGTCTCCCCAGAGATCAAAAGTGCAACAATAATCATAAATTATTGTTATAAAAAAGTGGGGCTGGCCAAATAGCTCAGCGGATTAAAGCACCTACAAGCAAGCACAGGAGCTAGGGGTTTGATCCCTGGGCCTCTTGCTGAGACAGCAGCAATTGAGACTGGGTGGGTGGTGCGCACCTGTAATCCCAGTTCTTGGGAGGCTGTAAACAGGCAGATCACTAAGAGTCTGATCTAGTAGTGAGACCCTGAACACCCTGTAGACCCTTTCCTTAAAATACCAAAATAATAATAATTAATTAAAAAGTGAAAAAGAAAGAAATCTTAAAGCACCTCATATTTTGAACACATGCTATATATTAGACTCTATTAGACTTGAAGTTACCATCTAAATCACAGGAAGATAGACAATTGTATGCCCATTTTACAGAGAAAAAGGAATGCAATATGGAGAGAGACAGTAACTTTACCAAGGTTAGAGAACAATTAAATATCAAGGAATGGGGAAACAGAAAGACCAGGAAATCCAGTTGTGCCTTCAAGGTTCAAGGATGCCCCAAAGGACTTGGCCTTTGCCTTCACTGCGCTACCAACCCCACCCCAAAAGCCCAACCAAACCCTGGGCATAGAACCCCGAGGTAGAATGACAGGACTGGACGGACACTGCTGAGACACCATGGCCGGAGCCCTCACCTTCGTGTAGTGGAACTGCATGGGGTCATCGGTGGAGAGGGAGATGTGCAGCCCCTTGTGCAGGAATTCCCGCAGGGGGTTCTTGGAATATTCCAGGAAAAGGCTGTTGTTGCTAAGAGGAGACATGGCGATGGGGATCTGGGCTAGGTAGTAGAGGTACTGCAGCACGGGGCTCTGCGGAAGAGAAACCGCCAAGCTCAGTGACATGCACGGGGAGGATGGGGCAGACGTTCAGCCGTGGAACCCAGAGCTTGGGCTGGGGCTGTACCGGCCATCTGTGAGTTCCCAAAGCCACAACTCCCACACTCACGCGCTGTCTTCCCTCCCTGGCCTCGTTTCTCTCACTCCTCCAGGCCCTGGCCCACTCCCCACTCCTGGCTCCAGAAGGGAGGCACCGCTTGGAGCAGAAGGGCAGAGCCTTTGGTCAGCGCCTTCACCTCGCCTTCCTGGGCCCTGACCCACTGTGCTTGGGCCTCCAGATGCCCCATGGGGGTGGCTTGGACTGTAAACTCCCAACTAGGACTGTAAGCACTCCAGCCCCTCAGAGATGGACCCTGGAGGCTGGGCAGGGCTGGACCTGTGTCTTCCCATGAGCATGTTCGCACCCGGAGGTGACAGGAGCCTGGGCCTACAGGGGTCAGTGGGGGAGAGCACTGCACGTACACTGCACGCCTGTGGCAGTGGCCCAAACTGTGGGAAGCCTGGGCGAGTGCCCGGAGCTCATGGCAGCACATCACACAGGGAGAGCCAGATGGCCGCTGCGTGCTCGCCGCTGGGAACTAGTGGGGCCAATTATAGACCCAGTGGCCAGTGGTTCATCCAGAGGCCTGCAGAGTGAGGAATTTAGGCATTACATGCAGCACAGAAAAATGCTTGTTATACAATGTCAAGGGACGCAGTCAGAACAAATATTCCATGTTCATTATGAATAGATTAAAATATGGTGTGAATAAAAGACAAGAGTTAAAGGGCCAGCCAGATAGCTCAGGGCTGGCCAAATAGCTCAGCAGATTAAAGTGCTTGCAAGGAGGCACAGGAGCCAGAGGTTCGATCCCCGGGCCTGCTGTGCTGGCCCTGCCCCAAGGGTGTGCTGAGCCAGCAATTGAGACTGAGCGTGGTGGTGCATGCCTGTAATCCCAGCTCTTGGGAGGCTGTAAACAGGGGGATCACTATGGAGTCTGATCTAGTAGTGAGACCCTGAACACCTCATAGACCCTTCCTTAAAAATACAAAGAAAAAAAAAGGAGCTGAAAATACTAAAAAGCTAGTAGAACTGATTCTGTAAGGTAATAGTGATCAGTTTGTTGTTGTTGTTGTTGTTGTTGTTTTTCCAATGTCTCCATTTTTTGGGAAAATCTAGATTGGGATGTATTCGGCTACATTACTTTCATAATTAAAAATGAAACCAAGATAATGACACATAGCCCAGTCCAGATAAAGTCCTGGCTCTGTCGTACGTATCACGGCCAGAGCTCGCAGGGGCGGGGCAGGCTCCTGTGAGCAGCTGCTTACCTTCTTGAGGAGCAGCCCGTGGGAGATGTTGTCGGCAGTGAGGAAGGCAGACACCAGGTGGGTGATGGAGCCAGCCTCCCCACAGTGAGGCCGGAACAGAAACGTGCTCAGGCCTCGTTCCCTGGAGAAGGAAGGCTCTGGGTCAGGAAGCACCCGGTCACCCTGCCTGGGCCCACACCACAGCCCCACTCCGGGACAGTCCGTCGCTGGCATGGCTGGCACACTCCAGAGACAACCCCTCTTGCAATGCCAGAGCCAACAGACATGACCACGGGGACAGCAAGGGGCTGGTGGTAGAACGAAAGCCTGGCCTGTCCTCTACCCACCCCTGCCCTCACCAGGCCTCGGGTCCCCAGTCAGAGCCCCAGAACAGGAAGCACAATGAGAAGCCAAGCCCCATTTCTTTTCTATAAAATTGGGCAAACTGAGGCCCAGAGAGTGAAGTCTATGTCCAAACCCACTAGCAGCAGGTTAGTGGCACCTAGAACTAGCACCCTCACCCCTAAAGCTCAGCCCAAGACTGTCCCTACCCTAAAACCTAGGTCTCTCCTTTCTATCACAGCTCATGCTAAAGAGGTCCCTGGACCCAGTGGGGGAAGCTGGGAGCGGCAAGACTTCTAGAGAGGGGAAGGTTGCGCGCCCCCTGCCTCGGCACCCAGCCCTTGCACCTGCCTGCCTCTTTCTGTGTGGGGGGCCCATACATATAAGAGCATCCATGAGGCCTCTGTGGCAGGCTGTCTGCCTCCCCATGATCTGCCCCATGCCTAGGACTGTGCCTGTCACATTGCAGCTGCAATATCTGTCAAGGGTATGAACGAATGCGTGCGCATCGCTGCATGCTGGGGAGGACATGCGTGTGTTGGCAGGCCTTACATTTCTACTGTCTCAGAGACGTACAGGTACACACAGAGGTGTGTTGGCAACTTGTACATATGTACACGTGTGTGCACATGTGTGATGTGTACCTCGTTATACATACAACCCATGCCTACACTGGCATGTGTGTTGTAGCAGGCATGCCTGCATGTGTGTGTGATCACGGGACATGCTTGCATGGTCTCAGAGTCCCTATAGATACGTGGACATGTGTGTTGGCATCACATGTGAATGCGAGGGGCCGGCTCACGCACCTGCGCAGGTTGTTGAGCACCATGATGTTGGCGTACATGTAGTACAGGTAGTAGCTGTAGGGCGGGTTCTGTTCGCTGGTCCAGTCGTTTGGGCTGGGGCTCTTGTCCGAGAACATGTGGTCACTGTGCTTGGACTCATCATCCACGCTGTCAAACCCCGTCACCTGGGCAGCAGAGAGCATCCTGAGCACCACGCAAGGCAGGAAGCCCGGATGCAGACTCGGCTCGGCGGCCTGCAGCTCAGAGCTGAGCAGCCCCGGCCTCTGGCGTTGCACTTCGGCTGGGCCCAGCCTCTGGCTGAGGCCACCTTCCTCTCAGGTACCACAGTGCACTCGTCTCAGAGCTGCCAGGGTACCCAGGCGGCCAGGCTGGCGAACACCCCACCCCTGTGTGGCCATGGTGACCATGGGAGAACTCAGGCTGGACTAGAGAGAGGCAGCCATATCCACGGCCTGTCCCTCTACGGTGCCCAGGAAGCCAGCACTGCAGGGGACAGTGGTCACTGCCTACAGCCAGCAGCAGTGACAAGCAATGACAGGGAAGGGGAGCTGCTGCGTGTCATGCACCTACGCACCTGGTCCTCACACACAGCAGGTAACTGAAAGCTCAGAGCCACACTATGGGGGCAAGGGGCCTGTGAGCTTTATTCTGCAGTTGTACAAACCAGGGCCTGAGTGATTAAGGAAGTCGCCCAACTAGGACACGCGGGCTATGGCCTGCCCTTGGGGGCTATAGGTGGAGGAAACCTTGGGATGCACCCAAGTGTGGCCTAGAGAAACCAGCCAGATGCCTCACAAACAGACCCACAGGGCCCTGGCCAGGCTGAGGCAGGGCTCCCAGAGGCAGCTCTGCTTCCTCACAGAAAGTGTCTCTCGGGCCAGTCAGAGGAGCCTCAGGAAACCTTCCGGCCACTGTAGTTAGACCTCTGAACCCATCCGTACCCTAGAGGCTCCCCTGCCTGTGGTCTCCAGGCTGGGCTCCCAGATCC
The DNA here is from genome assembly GCA_004027915.1 of Capromys pilorides. Taxonomy (NCBI): domain Eukaryota; kingdom Metazoa; phylum Chordata; class Mammalia; order Rodentia; family Capromyidae; genus Capromys; species Capromys pilorides. Next base: position 10,941 of record PVKN010001508.1, read on the forward strand.
CAATGACTGACCCTAGAGGTAAAGACTGACCAAGAGTCACCCGTGAGGACACAGCTTTCTGTCAGGACCAAGGGCTTTGTGACCACTTCCGCCTCTTGTTCAGCCATTGAAGTGTTTTGGGAAGGAGCCCCTGAACCCCAGACAGGAAGAAGACTGTCTACCTCACTTCACAGCCAACCCTAAGAGGGAATAGCAACTCCCAGGCTGGATCCCAGGCTAGAGCTGCTCCGCCAGCCTCTCAGCTCCTATGTGGATAAGATGGGCCCAAAAGAGTGGGGAAATATGAGGGTCCTTCCAGAATCCTCCCAGCACTGGGGCTGTGCTCAAGGAAACAACAGGGTCCTCACTGTCTCTAAGTGGCCCCTTGCTAAGGCTGGGTGTTGGGAAGGACTGCAGGCTCTGATCTGCTCACTAACCCCGTGTATCCCAAGAGTGCGCGGGGGCCTGGCCAGAGGAGAAGGCCAGCCCCCTCCCCAGGTCTAGGCAGCCTAGGCAGGGCCTTGCCGCTGCATCCCTCGCAGGCTTCAGCCACCCCCTAGTCCTTTCCCTCCTCTGCCTTCTCCCTATCCCCAGGCTGACCAATCCTGCTGTTCCCCACGATGGTCAGAGGCTTGCTTGGGGCACAGAATCCGCCTTACAAAACCAGGCTCCTGAGGCACATGGACGCCTCCAGTCCCTGCCCGGGCTGTGTGGGATCTCCACAGCTCTGCTTCACCAAGAGCCCAGAGTCTCCCCCACCACCACCACCTTGCCCTGCATAGGGCCACAGCCCACCAGGAGGCGGTGAGCAGGGTCTAGTTCTGGCACCTCCCAGGCTGGGGACCTCTGTGTTTAATTTCCTCCAGTGAATCTGGAGCCAGGGGCTTCTCGGGGCTGTGGTGAGGATTAAAGGGGAGAATTCCCGGGGACCTGCCCACAGTGATGGGGAGCCTTTTAGAGCTTTCACTCATATGAATGAACAGCTGCTGCAACACACATGCCATAGGTTCACCACCACTGCTTTAGGACAGCACCATACAGGGCTGGCAGTGAAACGGAGACACAGAGGGCTAAGGCTGAGGCTGCAGTGACACGGGGGGAGCACAGCTGGCCAGGCAGCAGGCAATGGCAGAGGCAGACAGTTGCCAGCGCTTCCGCACCCGCCACGTCCCAGCCTTTCATCCTGCCTCTCCCCCACCTGCGGCCCCCCTTTTCCTCTGAACAACAGCTCAAGGACACTCGTCTAAGTCATAAATCCAGTCACGTACCTCAACTTGTCCGTATACTTTCCCAGGAGCCCCTATCCCAGACTCAGCGCCTCCTCTCCCCAGGGCTCTTACCTGTCCAATATCACCCTGTCCTGTATGCTGCCCCTTCTGATGTCCCCGTCACTCTGGGCATCCAGAGGAGGGAGCTTCCCCTCCCTCTCTTTCTCCTGTTGCTTCCCTTTCCTTTCTCCTTCTCCTTCTCTCCTATAGCTACCCAAACCCAGAAGAGAAGTACATGCCATGGGGCTTATTGTACCAAATCAAATATGGTGTGAGGGCCTATGCTCTAGGTCTAGCACAGGAGCTGAAAAGCCCATATTTCTACATCCACAGGAGACGAATTGAGAAGGAGAGTGATGGTGAGGTACTGGGGGTCGGGGGAGCTGGACCTGTCCTCTGTCACAGCGAGCTTGTCCACACTTACGTATTTGAGGAAGAGATGAAGCTCCGGGTGATCCTGGGGGTTGATCGTGGCCTTGAAAAGGGGCAGGAAGATGTTCTCCAGCATCTTCCCAAAGTTTGGCAGCAGCTTCTTTGCCCTAAATATGTCACTAGGGAAACAGAGAGTTGTCCTTAGGAAGGCCCGACAGCCGCCTTGGCCTGGCCAAGACTGGCCCAGCCACTTCCTCCTCAGCCTGCCTCCCGGTGAAGGCCCCAGACCTGGCCTTTCTCCTCCTCGCCCAGTGTCCTGCAATACCCAGTAGTGGCTGGTGAGCTCAGCGCCTGCCTATCCACAGCAGCGCCGGGCCCATACCAGAGGGAACGATGGGACTCAGGCATGACCAGTCTGAGAGAAGAGTCTTCCAATGTCCCAGTGATCCAGACTGCCCCTCGCTTAGCAACCCCAGCCCCATTCCCAGACTACCTAGAGAGAAGGAAAATGCTCTAGTGATGCCAGGGAAGCAATAGCAACATGGGGCACTACCAGGGCACCTCATACCCCTGGGGCTCATCCGAACCCTCAGTGGAAGGTCAGGGAGGGGCTCCCCTGAAGCCTTGGTACATATATATTCTGTAAAGAGCAAGAGTATAATTGTCATGAGGACAACTTTGCCTAACATTCCTCCCTGGGGTGGAGAGACCTAATAGCCACTAGAAAAGCCCCACCCTTCCAAGGTGCAGACTCAGGAGCCCAGGCAGACTGCTGCCATCCCCAGCGGGCCTAGAGCAGCCAACAAATGCCTCACTCACTAGATCCGGGGCACCTGGATGACCCAGCGCATGTTGGGCGAGTAGACCCGGTGCTGGATGAACCAGCGGGCCAGGCTCTGCCACTCCTCTGGGCTGCGACCGTAGATGGAGAGCCGTGGCTCTGAGTACTGGTACTTGCTCTCCTCCAGCTCCTGGGCCACCTCCTGGCGTCAAGAAGAATCCATAGTCAGCGTGAGGGGCCGCAGCAACATGACAGACCCCTGCCCCCAGTTGGGTCCAACTCCCTCAGCTACACGCCCCCAGTCCACAAGCTGCTCCAAATCCCCGCACTGCTGGCTGCCAGGGGAGCGTTCATGCCCCGTGGCTCGCTGTGGGGAGTTAGGCTGTCTGCACTGTCTTGGGCATCACGCTGCAGAGCCAGGCTGGGCAGTGGCAGCGTGTTCACGCCGAGCCAGCCTGACCCCAGCCAAGCTCAGGCTGCAGTCGGGACACGGCATCGTGGGGTGCTGCAGACACTACTGAGGTGGACACCCCCTGCTCCTAATGTCTGCAGTCAGCACCCACTGCACCTGCTTGCCTGTGCCCAGCAGCAGGCAGCCAGGGCCAGAGCAGGGACACCTGGGCATCTTGGGACTTGCCTGAGTGGAGAGAGGGACTTGGGAGGAGAAGGGGACGGGGGCCATGCAAGATCTCCCCCTCCGTAGCAGACACCTGCAGTGGCCTTGGAGAGGCCAAGAACTCACTCACCTTGACCATGCGAGCAAAGTACTCTCCTCCTAGGTAGTTTTCAGTTTTTAAGTACAGGTCTCGGAGCTCACTGGCCCCCATGGGGTTGTATTTAGAGTTGAACTTATCAAAGCGATGGAATGTCTGGCGGTCCTGGGGAAGGCGAGCACCGGCCCGGTCACCAGTCAGTCTGCAGCCACCACACTCTCCTCCTGGCCCTACAAGGTGGCCTTCGTGTGGCCACCCTGAAGGATGTCTCCCAGGTGGTTTGTGACATGCAGTCTTGGAAATGCCTGAGGGCCAGTACCATGTATCCATGGCCAGCCACAGGGCCTTCCGGTGAGGCCCTCTCTGAAGGAGTATCAGGGGTCTCATGCTCAAAGGAGTTACGGCTTGGAGAATGTAGCTGGCTCGGGCAGTAGGCCATTAAACAACCACCACTAAATCATTTACTCTTCCCTTTCAAGACTAAATAATATTCCGTCGCTTTCTGCTTGAGGCTCGGGAGCTGAAGCTCACTTACCGCGTGCACGTCCAGCGAATCCACGGTGAGGTCGTAGGGGTCCATGTGCAGGCTGCTGAACACCTGCCTCAGGGTGATCTTCTGGCCGAGCTTCTCAGCCACAGCCCTGTCGGGCTCTGTCTGGTACGTGTGTTGGATGAAACGCAGCAGGTGCTTCTGGTTCATGCAGGCCGCTGCGTGGATGTGAGTGTCCACCTGCAACACAGTGCCCAGCAGCCCGAAGGTGATGCCACGTTCCCTGGCACCCTGCGGCCCCTCTGTGCTCCCATGCCCAGGCACCCTCCCCATGTCTCCTCTGGACCTCAGAACCAGCCCCCTCCCGTCAGCCTTGCTGCCCAGTCTACTTTCAACAGCATCAAGAGACGGTTCCATGCTGTGCATTGATCAGGCCACTCCGTTAACAGACCACTGACATAAAGCATCCTCGAGGTACAGCTTGGTGCCCCTGGGATTGGGGGCTGCTTTAGGCCTTAACTCTCACCTTGCTGCTGCCACACTTTGTCCTCCAACCACGGCAAACCACGTACAGGTGTTCAGGGCACGAGCTCCATTGCACTCTGTGGCTCTGTGCAACTCTGTGCATGTATCTCTCCATCCTGCCTTGTCTCCTTCCACCCTACCCATCTCTTCCTCGTGGAAGCCAGTCTTGGTACCTAAGCACAGCTGTGCTAATCCCCCTTGCCTGGTCTGAGAACCTGGCAGGTTCTCATGACTGGCTCCATCCTGCTGCCCACTCAGAGAGGCTCTGTCTGCTCCTGCAACATTCTGGGAGCTCCTCAAGGACAGGGACCATGTCTGATGTTTCCAGGTCTCCAGCATCTACTAGAGACTGGCACCAAGTAGCTTGTGAATAAACACATGGATGAATGAACTAAAGGAATGAGTGTAACATGAGTTTCAATGAAATCCCCAACCTCATGGAACCCTCGGGGCCCACCAATTGCCCCCCAAGTCCCAGTCTTCCTGTTGACCTCGTTGGAACACCCAGAGCATGCTCAAAGCAAAGCCCCAGGCAGGGAGAAGTGGAAAGGGCAGCCACATGCCACTCTTCTCAGCCATTGCCACCTCAGTCAAAGCCTTGCATGCAGACCCTAGAGGCAGCAGCTCTCCTGACACTGAGCCAGCATGTAGGCCCAGGTCGTAGAGCAAGTTCCACCCTGAAGAAAGGCACTGAGAGCTTGGCCTTCTGCACTCCAGGAAGGCACTGGGCAGGAGCTCCAGGGTCTCAGAATCCATCTGGGGACTGCTTCCTTCTATACTTGGGACACCAAATGGTCCCCCTGCCTCTCTGGCCTGTCCTTTGCAATCTCCTCAGACAGGTTTGTCCTCACTACCAGACCTCCCTCATGCTCCTGCACCCTCCTGTCCATGCCCTCAGTTTCCTTCTCTACACCAGCTCCCAATTGGATATCAATGGCCGAAAGCTCTAGAACTTCCCCGGGCAGCTGCTTTGTGACATTCTCCATCCGGGGAGCTTAAAGGCAGTTCAAAGCTACTCTGCCCCAACATCTCTGTCTGCATCCCAGGAGAAGGTGTTCCCCACATCGAGTTCTGACACCTGCAAAGCCAGGAGTCACCTCCAGCTCTCCCTCTCAACTCCCTCCACCCCACCTCCCACACAGGTGGCCGTACCACACCGTGCTTGCCACCCCTGCTGTTGCTGCACGCGTCCAGGACCGCACGCTCTCACTCCTGGGGCCACACGGCCTCTTCGCTGTCTTGCCACCTTTTCTCCTGCCCTAGTTCAATCCGTTCTCCACACACAGGATGGATTTTTTTCTACATACTCTCATTAACTTTAGGATGAGGGCCCTCCCGAGATCACCTGGCCTCTCCCCATCTCCCCTCCTCCTCAACACTTCTCTCCTGGGAAAGGATAGACACCTGGCTAAGCTGAGGGGTGACCTGAAGCCACAGTGAGCATCCTGGATCCCCTTCCATGAGCCCCAGGAGCCTTGGGAGGCCCTGGGGAGGGCAGCAGCCTCGTGGGTAGCCGCCCACTTGCACTGTGGAGTTAATGCCCTGGCTGAGCAGGCTCTGTGCCAGACCCAGGGTAAGGAGACGCTGACCTCAAGCCGGGGAATGCTGTCCACCACTGCTTGGGCATCTCCAAGCCGTGCCATACAGACATCTGATCTGCTGGGCATCTGTGTGTGTGGTCCCAAGCCAGCTGTATGCTGAAGCCAAATCAGCCCCTTCCAGCCATTAATCCTGCCACTCTTACCAGAAAAATGGACTGCCAGACGTCAGAGAAATGAAAGCGTTTGAAGCACAGAAAACTGAAACATCACCCCAGGCACAGTGCCAGGGCTTGGCATCTCAGGGCTGAGGCTCAGGTCATGCAGGGTGCATAGGAGAAGCTAGGCCTGGCTTAGCCCGGCGGGACACAGCCCTGCTCCACTGACTCAGCATGACTCTGCACATTCCGGGCTCCTGCTGGGCTCCAGCTCTCCAGTGACACCCCACAGGGGTTCAGGCTGTCCCTATCCCATGAGTCACAAGATAAACAACGAAATCAACTGGACAATCTGGGAAGCACCCAATCAACTTCAGAATATCAGGGGATTATTTTAGGAACAAGTTAAAGAGGCTGTTGTCAGTGTTTTCATTTCACCACATGATAAAAGAGCAACACTGCCTGCTTTCACCTACAGCCCACGTCTAAACACACACGAGAGCGTCCCAATGGGGCCTGGAGCTGACTGGCCATTTCCATGCCAAGGCAAGCAGGAGTAAACAACTACAGCACTCTTTTCACCAAGCTTCTGGAATAGTCTTGGGGGCCACGCCCAACTGGTCAAGTTCAACACAGAAGATGAGAAGTATTTGCTAAATCGATGTGAAACTTTAACTGAAGTGGATGATGCCCAGTTCTACCCAGCTTTCAAGGAGTAGCCATCCTCAGCCTTCTATGAGGAGTGATCAAAAATAGGGTAAATGTCTTGAGTTTTTTTTAAAGAACTGGTTATCATAAAAGACATCAGTATTCATTCTCAAGACAACCCCCCTTGCTTTTGAGTGTGCCTGTTCCCATGATTCTTGCCACTTCCTGAAGCAGGCCTGGAAGTCCTCTTCCCATGAGTGTCTTTATGAAGTAGGATCAAAAACAGAACAAGTGCCGTGTCATGTGCCACCCCACATTCAGGTAGGCTTAGAAAAGTACTTCAGTGCCTCTTTACCCCACAGCCTGCAGATGGGGCCTCCTGTATGGTAACCTCTGGCCCCACACAGCCGCCTGGCCATCCTACAGCACCTTCCCTCAGAGCCCTGCTTGCTCTACCCTTGGAGACACAACAGCCACCTCAGAAAGAGGGCCTCTCCTACCCAGCCCTCTCTGCTCTCAGAAAGCCACTGTAGAGGCCTTGGATGAGGTGAAGCAGCAGACACCCAGGACACGGGTACCCCCAACCAGGGGTGAGCACAAGCCTATCTCACTGCCTCCCACATATTTGTGGGCTGCCTGGTACCAGAGAACAGGCCACTGTGTCACACATAAGACTCTGTCCCGAGAATACATTAATCCCACACTGACAGGAGACCCCAGGATGCCTGTGAAGTGGCGCCATAGGCTCACACAGGGTTCTTTTTCATCTGGGCAGGGAGCAGCTGGTGAGCCCAGGATCACCTGCTGGGCCATCTCCAATGCAAAGAACATCACAGCGCTTATTCCTGAGGCAACAGGCTAGGAGTTTCTTGTGGACCAGAAGGGACTGTTCTTGCCACCAGCTACCTCACAATCAGTGTTGATCCCATGTCTTGCTGTGTGATGTGTACACAAAAGACAGCGGAAAAGCTGGGGGCCGTGACCAGCTCACACACACGCTTCTCTTGGGGCTGCCCCTGCAGGCTGGGGTCCCAGGTGCCACTCAGCCACTCAGCGGGTAGAAGAGGCAGACAGAAGCATGTCGGGTGCCTTTCTTTAAATATAACCAATCCCAAAGGATGTCCAATCATGAATCCCCAACTCCAGAGAGGACCTAACACATGTCCTACCCTAAAGGCGGCCTGTGCTCCACGCTCATAACTAATTAGCAGGCCGTGCCCTGCTTCCCAAGGAAGAAGGCGCAGACCACACAGGCACCGTGGATTATGCTCTGGCCAAGAAGGGCCACCTGCAGCCAGGAGCCCCAGACTGGTTCAGGAAACCCATGGGCCAGGAGGGGGTCAGGCCACAGTTTAAATGCTAGCCACCAACTCACCTTTCTCACATTGTAGAAGTCTCGGTGGGGGTTACTCTTCAACTCTTTGAACTCAGACATCTCATTTAACATCTCATGAAGACTGAACTTGGATTCTAGAAAATTCAGCCGCCGGTGACAATAGGTTTTCCTGTAGGTTGGGGCGGGGGAGAGACTCTGAATGAGGAGAGGTCACATTCAACTCAGTTTGGAGACCTCCAGCAAGGGGAGGTGACCTCTAAGTAAAAAGCTCAGCTCAGAGAAGGCCAAGGGGTCCTGGCCGTGCGCCCAGCGTGTGAGCAGTCACATGTGGGTGATTTTGGGACCTCATTGGTTCTCTGGCCTCCAGCTCCCTGCAGTCAGTCAATCAGGCAGAAGCCCCCATCCCTACAAATTAGGCTGAGATGGTAACGCCCAAGGCTGAAGTGAGGGTGGCAGTCCTTAACCAAACAGAGCCGACACTCTTAAGCCTCCACCTTAGATGATGGAGAAGAGGATGTGGACTTTTAGAGACAGGGAAGGGGACTGGTGGGCAGGAAGAGGAAGGGGACAAAAGCGATTAAGATATTTTGAATTCACGCATCAACTTCCCAAACAATCACACCGTCATACAGTATTAACTTGCACTGGTATGTCTCCCTCCTTCCACTCTTCCTCTCTTTTCTCCCTCCAGCCTATCTTTGGCCACCTTTAATTCCTTAAAGCAGAACTCAATTGCCCAGAATATCAATAATGCAATCAAATTGTAAGGTATGGCCTGCCCGCCTTGGGACGTCCCCCAGTCTCAGGATCCTCAAATCCATTCATAACATCAAGACCAAAGGAGGACATGTTTTGCATCATGGGCACATCAGGAACACAGGGGTATTTGTTACTAGAATAGCAATTTCTGTAAGGCTGATGCCCGAGGTCCCCACCAACTTAGAGAAGGCCATTACAGGGAGGGAGATTTTTCTCAGCCAGCAGGGGTTGGGAGCTCACTGCTGCCCCCAACACCCTCAATTCAGATGTCTGACCGCATGCCTGGCTCCAGAGCCACATGGAACCTTTAACCTTCATTCATATCAGCCTGCTTCCTCATGACCTCAAGATGAACAGCAGCTGCCTTGGCACCCAATCCTCTGGGCTCCTGTGAAGAACAGCCGCCAACCCACAACCACAGCCCCAGGATTAAGTGTAGGGGAGTAGTAGAGAGGTGAGGAAGTGTAAAGGTCGAGTTAGCCAGTCTGTCTCCTAGGACAGTCTCTTCTTGACTCCTTCCCAGATAGGAGAGTCGTTGCCCACACATCTGACAGAGGAGGGCCTCCCAGAAGCTGCCCATGCCCCTCCCAAGCTGTCCGTCCACGCCACCAGCCACTCTCCTCCCTGGGAGACCAGCATCATGCCATTCTTAGCAAAACCAAAAGACAGCAGCAAGAAGAGAAAGTCCTCAGCATGACAGCAGCCTCAGCCTCCCAGCCCCTGCTCTGGGCGGCACCATGCTGAGGCTCTGGGTAGAGACGGCTGAACTTTCACTGCTGGTTAGCCCAGTGCCCACCAGGAAGTGAGGGGCCAAATGTAGGAAGCCAGCTTGAGCCCAGCTAGGGTTCCCTGAGTGCTCATCTTCACAAAGATGGAAGCCCAGGACCTGAAGCCAGTCTCTCTCATTCTTCCACCATGTACCACTGCCATCAGCCCTGACTGGCAGGTCTCTATAGGACTGTGGTCTTGCTTGGGGAGAGGGATGGTGGCTGTTTAAAGGTACACAGTCAGCAAAGAGAAGCTTCACACCTCCACACACAAAAGGCTAGCCACATGCCAGCCCACGAAGGAAGAGTGTTGCAGAGACTCACAAAGCGAAGAGCAGGGGCAACCGTGTTCTTTGAGGGTGGCTGGCATGCAGGAAAGCCCACAGATCTTCCCTACAGAACAGCCCCCACCCAGTCGCAGGGGACTTGGGGAAAGCCGACTTACGTGGGGCCGTCAGTGATGAGGGCCAGGATGTGGCTCATGTCTACTGTGTAGGTCTCCAGGTCAGGGTAGGGCAGGCTGTGGGGCTCCTGGCGCTCCAACATCTCCTTGTTATCATACACAAGGAGGATGCCCCCCTGCATGCAGATCAGGTAGTCCAGGTTGGGAGGTGCATCGTCCAGGGAGTAAGGGTCCTCCTGGGGCAGTGGGGGAGGGCAGAAGTCTGCAAAACAGGATAGAACGGTGGCCGCGCACGCCGGACCTTGTGAGCTTGCATGGGCTCAGAAGTCACCTCTGGAGGAGCCCGCCCTGGCTATTCTATCTAAAACCCAACCGTGAACCTGCTCTGGCATTGCATGGCCCCCTCGCTGCTTTATTTTGTCTCCGTAGCACCTGCCCTTGTACAAATCACTGTACTTCTTATCTTGGGCATTACAGATCTTCTCTACCCAGAATAGACTCTGCTGGCGGACGGTGACTTGGATTTGCGCTGTACTCCTAGAGCCGTCCCTGGCACTTCAACAGTTCTTTTTGGTTTAGCTGGAATGACCTTCCACTTCTTTGGTCTTCAGGGCCTCCAGGAATGTTAAAAAGGACAGCTGTGTCTTATCCTGATAGAACTGACAGCACTGGGACTACCCAGTCCCAGTGGGAAGCACTGTCCCCGTCCTCCCACATCTTCCTGAGTGAGCCCCACAGCAGCCAAGAAGCTGGATGAGGAAGACACCCCATCCCCAGGGGAGCGTGGGGTAGGAGCTTGTCTCCCACACCCAGCGATGCGCAGGACAGAGCTGCCTGTCCTGCCGTGGCTGTCATCCCACAGGAAGCAGAGAATGCCTTGTTTCCCAGCTATGAGGCTCTGAACAAGCTCCTTCACCTCTCTGATCCTCTGTCCTCACTAACGATAGCACCCCTACTTTCACAGGCTGCCATGAGGCCTGAAAAAGTGTGTACAGAGAAACTGCCGGCAGCAACGCACTGCAGCGCACTGCTACAGACCATCCCCGATGTGCAATGGCTTGATGTAAGAGTTTTCTATCTCATGATCGTGAAAAGAGTAGGCCCGTATAACCATTTTGGTTTTCGTTTTCAGTACAGCGTTTCATAAATTACATGCGACATTCAGCAGCTTATAGCCAAGTAGGCTTTATGTCAGATGATCTTACTCAACTAACAGCTAGTAGAAGTGCCCTGAGCACATTTAAGGTAGGTTAGCGATCATCCACGCATGGTCAGCAGAGGGTGGGTTAGCGGGAGAACTCCGCTGTGAGTTGAGGGGCACCTACAGTCCTATTATTCCCATGACGGGTTTCCCTGGCTCTTCATGAGCTCTGTCTTTGGCTACGGATGCAACATTACAGAATTTCAACACTGCAGATGAAATGGCATCATAGAGGACCGGTGGCCCCACAGCCAGCCCAGGTGGAAGGACCCTCTGGCTCCCTGCCTGACATCTTCTGTGAGTATCCAGAAGAGGCATGAAAGGTGTCAGGGGAGCAGAACCGGAGCACAGCTGGGGGCTGATGGCCCCCATCAGGCCAAGCCACAGGCCAGCTCAGAGGTCCTAACCCTGCACCATGGAGGTGCAGGTGATGCCACAGGGTACGCACAGGCTGCCGCTCTGCTTTGCCACAGAGGCAGGATGCAAGGCCTTGGCCTGAAGCTGACACTGACCACTATTCTTGTCCGCCCTTGTCTAAATTGAAGTGATCCAAAAAGAGAGGAAAATGGACCCAGAAAGGCTGAATTTGCCCGGGGCCCCAGGTGATAACAGAGAACGCAAATCATAGGACTCAGAGCAGCAAGAAAGCTGGAGACAGGCAAGCAGGTACCACCACAGGTCGAAGGGCAGCCCGGGTCCTGGACGGTGGTGCAGACCTCCAGGCCCTTAGGGGCTCCCCACACGGGCTTTCGGGAGTGAGACTTCCCATTCTCCTCATTTGTACGGCTCGACTCACAACCTCTGCTGCTCCCTGGTCCTTCACAAGCCAAATGGACTCCACCAGGAGGCCGCCTCTCCCTCCCTCTCCCTCCCCAAGCTCTGCAGCCAAGACACAGCCGCCATGTACCACTCACATCCGGCTGCCAGAGCCGCACTAGATCCTCCATGTGCATTTCCCTCATCTAAGCTGCCCTAGGAGACGGTGCTTATTAATCTTCCATTTTACAGGTTGAACAACTTAGACTTGGAGAAATATCTGTCTTTCCTGAGGTCCAAGAAGTTGGCAGGCCCTGGGGACAAATGCGGGTGTGTTTGACTCCACATCCTGTCTCCGCTTCCCTGGGAACATGCCTTCTGTAGCTACTCTCTCGAGCCCATCTACCACCAGTTGAGCATTTATTATTTGATTTTGTTTGTTTTAAATATCCCACATGAGATTCTCTACCTCCCTGGGAGACGCCCACGATCGGGGGCTGGCCTTCCTCTCGCTCTCCTAATCTTTGCTGTTCATCCCACACAGCTGAGCATGCAGTGCACATAAAACCAATCTGAGGGAAATCAGCAAACCTCAGGGTAGAAGAAGCCCTCCTAGAGCCCCATAACTAAAAACACCACTGGGGGAAACATATGCAGTCAATAAAACACCCCTCCAACTGCTGGGCCAGGCCCATAATGAGGACCCCAGTTGCAGTCAGAGTTCTGTACCTGGGAAACCCTCATTCGGAAGTTCAGCATTAGCTGGCCCATGGCCCAGGTACTGGGCCGTGGTCCGTGGAAAGCGGTGGTAGGCGAGCCGTGCATACTTCTCCCGGATCAGCAGGGCCTTGGCCAGGCTCTTGGCGGCCTGCTCATAGTCCTCCACAGCGATCTGCAGAAGGGAAACAGGCAGAAAGGATTCATACAGCAGGCCTGGACTGCCGTGCTAGCGGGAGCACCTGGGAACCCCAGGATTTTGCAGGATCCCCACCCTGACCAAGAAGAATGGCTGACTGTGTCTAAACTGTTCACAGCAGCAATATGGCTTATGCTGGACACCTGATGTTCTTCTAGGAGGCTGACTCTGAGCTATGCAATGTAAGACAGACCCAGGAAATGCCTCGGATGCTGCATCTCCAAAAAACTTCCCGGCAGGCAGCACTTGGTCACCACCAGATGCCAACAGTGCTACTCAGTCTGTCCTGGTGGCTGCCCTGAGACAGGACCCCTGGAAGCTTCACCAAATGACTGCAGGCCCCACCCTCTGCGCTTGTGTCCTTCGCTGGTCAGCTCTGTCCTTTCCCTGTGGTAGGCCACAGCTGTGAGAGCATCTCACTGCTGAGTCCTGAGAGTCCCAACAGATCATGGAACCCCAATATGGGAGACCCAAGGAAAGAGTCAGAGTTGCGGGGAGAGAGGCAGATATCCAGTCCTGCATACCCAGAGGCCGCCCCTGCCCCCAGCTGTTGAATAAACCACAAGCCTGCTGCTGCCCAAAGCCTGACTGCCACTTCTGCTGGAGCACCATCATAGTCAGGTAAGAACCGTCTTGGAATTCAGATGTGAAAACAAACAAATACATAATAAATCGATGTGCCCATCCCCTGGCTGAAAGACACCCCTTGTGGTCATGTGATACATACACAACCTTCCCATACATGAACCCTCTCCTTCCACTCCATCCCACAATCCATTTGAAAATTGGAGAAACCGAAGCCCAGAAAGGGTCAGTCACTTGGCGGAGAGTCACGAAGTCGAACCTGACACACTGATCTGACTGAGTCCCAAAGCCCAAGAATATCCTGCTTTCCCTGAGCTGTCTTGTGACCAGAGGTGAATGGGACACACGCCCATCGCCAATGGGCTCACAGCCCATCACGGGTTCAGCAAGGATGGAAGTCACCGAAATCTGAGTGAACCTGGGGACATGAACAAACAGGCAGGACAGTGAGACGTGACACAGAGGGAGGTGCAAGAGCACAGGGTAGGGAGGGCTGGGACTCTCCTCTCTGGTCTTGATACTATTATCATGTTTAGTCTTGAAATATTATAGACACATAGAGAAGTGCGGAAAGTAACACGGCAGACACCAGCACCGACCTTCCAGAACTAACGATACTCACAATTGCTTCAGATGTCTCACAAGTACAGACACAGCTAGAAATCTACCCTCTCCTCCAGCCTCAGAGGAAGGAGGATCCGGGCCTCAGCGGATCCGGCCTCAGTATCATGCTCATCCATGTACTCTTTGCTTTCCGTAAAGCTGGAAGCTTCTCTTTCCTGCCTGCGATGTCTCCACAGGGGTAGTTAATTCCATTTTATTCCCCCAGTGGGAAGGCCTCTGAAAGTGGCATGCACGGGTGGGCAGACACAACCATCTCTGGCAAAACGATGTCCCTGCTCATAGCCAAGTCAACCGCTTTCTCTGAAAGATCTCAGTGTGACAAGAGGCTCAGGCTCAGGCTAAGGCTATCAGAGGGGGCGCTTGGGATCCTAGAGGAGCAGGAGCCAGCAACCAAGCTCATAGGTGCTCCAGGGCCCCTGGCTGCTGGCAGACCCTGTGGTGCCAAGATCAGCCTACTTCTCACTAATTGTGACTGGCAGGAAGAAGGGAGGTGCGTGTCTGGGCCCACGGTCCTGTCGTTCACATACACTCAGCTCACATCCGCTCTGCCTAGCCACCATTCTGCCTAGAGGTGAAGGTCGAGACCTGACCAGGTGCTGATCTTCAGGTGAGGCCTGCATCAATTCCTACCTCAGTTCACATCCACAAGTCGTGGCACAGCCATACGGCGAAATACCATGCCCTTATGAAGAATAGGGAAGTCCTTTGTAGATTAATATGCCATTCTCTCTAAATGGACAAAGGTGGGGGGAGCTATTCACTGTCTAATCCAAATGTGTCTTCCCCGTTGAGAAGATCTAGCGTGTATGTATGTATGTATGTATGTATACATGTATGTATATATGTATGTATTTATTTATTTTTATTAAGGATCCTCAGGGTCTCGTCATATAGATTGGACTTGTAGTGATCAGGCTGTGTCCAGCCCCCCAAAGGGCTGTAATTACAGGCCCGCACCACCACACCCAATCTCTGTTGCTACCATCTCAGCAAGCCAGGGGGTGGGGCTGGCAAGGCATGCCCAGGATCCAACCCGGCCATTGCTGCATCTGCCTAAGCAGGTGCTTTAATCCACTGAGCTACTTGGCCAGCCCTTAGCCTGTATTTAAAAATACTATCACTAAGTTACCTCAACCAGCACTGATTTTGTACTAACCAGTTGGCTCCATGACTTTGAGCCATGAGACTGCTGGGAACATCGGGCACCGAGGCTGGCACCCTTCTCAGTGGGATAACAGACAGGGCAGTGTGACAGCCACAGTCACGGGTCTCTGACAAGGAAGTGGGGAGTCCCCCAGACATACTAGCACCACAACCCTGCTAGCTCCCTCCTCTTCAGCATCCCATGCCTCCTCTCCACCACCTCCCAGACACCTACAGGCTGAGCCAGGTTTCAGGGTGGACGTGGCAGGGGCCCCCAGCCTCGGTACCCAAGGCCCTTCCCACACTCTCACATTGCCTTACCCCGGCACAGTAATCTCCGCTGATGATGACCCGCTGGTACTCGGGCATGGCACAGGGTGCAGGCAGGGGCTGGGAGCTGGCTCCGAAGAGCACAGGGGTCAAGGGAGACATGACCGGGCTGGCCGATGGGGGACCCTTCCAGTCTTGCTGCGTCGGCATTTTCAGGGACAAGGACTGGGACCGGATCATCTTGAAACTTGTTTTTCTAAGAGCCAAGGACAAGGAAAAGTGGGAGACATCAGCAGCAGATGGGGTTGAGTGAGAAACAGCCTTCATGGGTCACATGGCAGGAGAGCTTGCATTACGACTAATCACTGCCGCCGGTCCCACCACGATTCTAATCAGCTAGGCCTTCCTCAAGCCTCTCTCCATGAGACACAGCCCAGTCCTCCAGACTCCCAGTTCTGGGGTCACCACCAGCTACTGGGGGCTGTTTCTGCATAGCACAAGTGACGTTAGAGCAGGCAAGCATCAGAGACAGACAGACCACACAAACCACAGGACAGGGTGACACATGAGGGTGACATTAAGTCAACCAGGCTGGCATGCTATCTTCACATTACCTGGCACATGAACAGTCTCAGCAAAGACTATCCGTCTTTCACTGGATCCAAAATGTGGGGAATTAGAAGCAGAGGAGACCAGGATAATTAGAGTCTGAGACGCACTGAGACCAACTGAGACTGGGCATGGTAGTGTACACCTGTAATCTCAGATCTTGGGAGGCTGAACACAAGCGGATTACTACAAGTCTGATCCACATAGTGAGACCCTGTAGACCCTTACTTTAAAAAAAAAAAAAGGATGATTAATTAGCCCAACCTCCTTGCTTTCTAAATAGCAGTCAGACCTAGACCGGAAGGGGCTCACACCAGTCAACATCACCTAGCCCCCAACATAACCCCTGCTACTCCCGTCTCAAGCCTGACATCTAGCCATCCTGGTGGCAGCAGCTATACTGAGGACAGAACTGTATCTGTTTTAGGACAGGAGCTGATCAGCATCGACTCTAGGTCTGCACCGTGGGACTCGCCACCTTAGAACCAAAGATGACTCATTCACTCTTGGGCACAAGGTTGGTTTAAAATACTGCAGGCTCATGCTTCTTTGCCAGGCTGGTTTGGGGGTGATTTCATTTTCCTCATTAAAATAATAGCGATGCTTCACTTAATGTCTCTCTGTTATGGTTTGTGTCTAGTTGTCCCCTCAAAACCTCATGCCGTCATGGGGCGGGGACTTCTACAGTTTGAGATTAACTCATGATCCACTGGGATTATGGGTGATCCAAGGCTGGGATCATGGGTCTCAGTACAGTTGGGATTATGGGTTTTAGTGCTTCTGGTATTGTGATAGAAGTGTAGGTACTTCCCCCAGCCTGAGTTGGATAGCCTGAATGTAACATAAGAGAGACAGAGAGGGCTGGCCAAATAGCTCAGTGGACTAAAGCGCCTGCTTAGGCAGACTCAGCGGCCAGGGTTCAATCCATGGTGTGCCATGCCACCCCACTGAGACAGCAATTGAGACTGGGTATGGTGGCATACAACTGTAATCCCAGATCTTGGGAGGCTGAACACAGGCATATGGTTTATGAGTCCAATCTCTGTAGAGAGACCCTGTAGACCCTATACTAAGAGAGAGAAAGAGAGAGAGAGAAACTTCTTCTCTCTGTTGCCGTTGTTGCTGTGACTCCTCCCATTTGCTCTCTGGTCTTTGCTGCTGCCATGAGCTGCTGTCCTCTGCCATGTGCCGGTCTGCCTTGGAGCCAGCCAAGTATGCACTGAAACCTCCAGTAACTGTGAACTAAATAAACCTTTCCTTCCTTCATTTTGGGTGTTGGGTAATTTGTCCCAGCAATGAAAGAAGAGTAACTAAGACACTCTCCAAGTCCGGGGATCCCAGGAAGGACATTACTCAGCACTGGGGGAGGAACAAGCACCTGCCTCCCACGTCTCTTTCTGCCTCCAGTGGAATCCAGGGTCCTCACACTGCCACTACTTCATGGTGTCCAATACCAGAACCCAGCTGGCCACCTGCCCCTCCCACCTTGTGCCACAGGGCCCAGCCACTAGCAAATGACTCAGTGATAGCCATGACCAAACCCCAACAATCCCTCCCCTTCTCCAGACACAGGGGTGCCAAAATCAGTCAGACCACAGATGGGCCTCAGGGCTGCCCAGGGGCTGCTTTCTTCCTGCTGGCCCTTTCTTGGCTCTCCTCACTGTAGAATTTTCAGGGCCCACAGTTCATCTTCACTACTTATTCACCCACCATGTCTTCTGGTTCTTGCCTGCCTATGGAAAGGACCTGTGCTATCACACCTTTGAGACAGGCTGCGTATACCTGAGAGGTGGAGTGGCCCTTGCCCAGGCTCTGTCTTTGCCTCCCTGACCTTGCAAAGCAGGTACCACAGGCTGCTTCAGGACATATCTGGACTCTACAAGCCTCAGCCCTGGCCCTCCCGATTTGCCCTCCATCCCCTGGAGCTGAGCCAGCATCCTGCCCCAAGAAGGATGCCAACTCATGCCAGCCCACCATCACTCAGGCAGATTCAGCTGAGCCATGAGCTTTTCGCATGGGCATCTTTTGGGCATTCGTGTCTAGAGGAAGAGCCATTGCTCTGGGCTTCCTCTCACACTGACAGGCTCAGCAGGGTCTCCCAAGACTGCACCCTCTGAGTCGCTCTCAGGCTGCCAGTCACTGTTTTCATCTCTGGCCCAATTTATCACGCCATGCCTCTGCCCACACTGTGTGAGCTCTGGCCCTACCCAGAAGCAACAGGTGGCTGCTAAGGTGAGTAGCTTCTAAGGTTATAAAAAACAAGCACATCCAAAAAGCAGGAAGGCATATAAGCCAAAGGTTTACGGCACTAAAGAAGCCCATACCTGCCAGCTTGCGCCCAGAGTACCCTCCTTCCTGCTCGTATCCATCATGCCCAGCCTTGGTCTTCAGGTTGTCACACAGGAACAGTCATAGGCCGGGCGCTCAGACTTGCAGACACGGAGCAAGGTTTAGCAACTACTAGCTGACTGCGACAAGGGCTCGGACCTACCAGAAGCTGACGCTGAGTTTAGAGCCCACACACAGAGACGGCTTTTTCTATTGCTGTATAACAAACTGCCTCAAGCCTAGTGACTGAAAACATCATCTATGAGGTCACCGTTTTGTAGGTGAGAACACTGGCAGGGCTGAGCTGGATTATGCTTAGGGTATCAAAAGGCCCAAATCCCCACGTTGGCCACACTGTGTTCCTGACTGAGGCCTCTGGGAAATAACCCACTCTCAAGCTCAGGTGCTGGCAGAACACAGTTGCACGTGGCTGTAAGACTGAGGTCTCCAGTGCCTTGCTGGCTGTGGCAGGGGCCACCTCAGCTCCCATAGGTGGCACTCTGACCCTTGCACCTAGTCCTCATCTCCAAAGTCAGCTTTCAATCTCTCTGACGTCCTCCTCTACTCTCATTCTGAGAAAGCTTCCAATTTTGAAGGGCTCACGTGACAAACTTGGCTGCCACCACTCCCCAGTAACCTCCCTATCTTCAGGTCAACTGGCCACATTCCAGAACGCAGTGACAAGAGTCGCAGGTCACATTCACAGTGCCTGGAGGCTCCCAAGGGACATCTGCAATAGGGGGCATTTAAAATATCCTGCCAATCATAAGCCTGTATCTAACAGAAGTGGGCAATGGGGCTGAATATGCGTGTGTGCCCAGTGTGTGTGTGTGTGTGTGTGTGTGTCTGTGTGTATGTGTGTGTGTGTGCGTGTGTGTGTGAGCCTGCATCCTTGAGCGTGTCCCTCTTTTCTTCTCAAGGCTGTCTGAAGCCCCACACAAGTCACAATGAAACAGAAGGACACAAGGGAAGCTGCCACAAGCTTCATCTGAATTTTGGAACCTTAGGGTCTAGGTACTGCAGCCCTCTTTCTAAAGCAGCCTTGTTTGGACACCCTGGGGACAGAGTCCTCTGTATTCCTGAGTAGGACAGCAGCACTCGGTCATGTATGCAACAGACACTTACCAAGTTCCTGCTCTGGGCCAGGCCTGAGCTAAACACACAAACAAACACAGCTGAATAAAACCTGATCTGTTGCCACTGTTAGAAAGCACTTCCTTGTGACGGGCCCAGCGCTGCCAGTCCGCAGTCCCACCTGTCACACCTCGAGCTGTGTGGGGGCACTGGGTGAGCCAGCTCAGCTGCCACAGCTGGGCCGCCCTCTCCTTCCTCCAACCACACACTGGAGGAAGACAACCACCTGGCAGAAGTGCCCTGCTGACAAGGACCTGGTGGGCTGTGGGCTGTGAGAACATCAGCTTTAGGCCACGTCTGAAGGCCTGGAACTGTTTGATCAGTCCCTGGACGGCAGCTGCTCCTGGACCGTAGGGACTTCCTTGCTGACATGGCCCCCAAAGGAAGGAGGTGATCTGTCACATGGGCAGTTATGGAAGCTCCTTCTCTCCCAGCAGCTGTCCAGTCCCCCGGCCCGGTCCATGGCCCTGGTGTTCCTTGATAGCCTCTGCCCTCCTCAGAGACTAGGAACTAGGCATCACCTTCTCCTAACATCTGGTTCATATACTGAACCGAAACAGAGACCTTGGGGGGCCACCCTTGCTCTCCTTTCTAGAGAAAGAACCAGGGCTTCCTTCCGAAGCCCGCTGCCAGGCGTCTGTCCAGGGTCTGGCCAAGCAGGCAGAGGCACCATGCCCTCAGAGGGGCACAGCCAGTCACTCCACCAACCACCATGGGCCAGGCCCTGGGGGAGATAGGTCGACTAGATACAGCCCTACTCTAGGGACAGGTAGGATGAGCAAATGGAC
Source organism: Capromys pilorides (assembly GCA_004027915.1). Lineage (NCBI taxonomy): Eukaryota > Metazoa > Chordata > Mammalia > Rodentia > Capromyidae > Capromys > Capromys pilorides. The sequence goes on from PVKN010001508.1 coordinate 31,032, forward strand.
CCACACTATCCCACAGATGGTCCACGCACAATGTAGTCAGTGTATTTGGGGACCCCAGAGGTGACAGCTGGCCCAGACTGGGAGCGGGAGCAGCAGAGCAGCAGGGACAGAGGATGAGAGGCACACTCGGGAACAGAGAAGCTCCAACCCTCAAGCACACCGGGCTGCGCAGGTAGTCCCTCCTCTGCCAAATGAGAACTACTTCTGTAAAGGCTGGAGGTTTGTTAACAGAGTGATTGACTGCCACAGAGCGGGGCGTCCTGCACTTCCTAAGGCTCTTCTGTCCCTGCTGCTTACTTGACCACTGCATTGATCCCTGTGGGACTGGGACCCCTGTCCTGAGGAAGGCAAAAGCTCAAGAGCTGGTGCCTGCTGTACGAGTGGGAACAAAAGACCCCATCTCTGGAGCGGAGATGTGGCACATGCCACTTGCTGGGCTCAGTAAAGGGCTCCCAGAGACCACTTCCCTCTGTGGGTGCAACCAGACAACCAGTGGCCTAGCCACGTGGGCGGAACTTTGGTGCATCTTGGAAGCCCTTCAGGCACAAAGTCAGCCCCATCCTGGGGCCCTCCCTCGCTCTCCTGGTCACCTGCCTGCTCCTGCCCTCAGGGCTTCTTTGAGGGGCTATAAGGATGACCAAAGTTGATTGCAATCACTGTTATACAGCTCTGTAAATATACTAAAAACCATGGTACTTCACACTTTAAATGGGTGGGTTGTGTGGTATGTGAATTATATTGCAAGAAAAATATAGAAGAAAATGAAGAGCTGGAAAGGGCCTATTGCGCATTCTGATTGCTCAGAGATTTTGCATGTCGCCCTCACTGCTGGCTGTGTTCTCATGCATACACTCTTGGGATGGGTGGGTTTTGGTGAGGCTGTGCAGAGGTGACTCAACGGGGACAGAAGAGGGCTCTGGGCACCACCAGGGCTTTCTGGATCTCATCTTGCCTCCTAACAGCCCACCTTCCCTCAGCCTGACCCTTGCTGAGCCCCAGTAGAGACCTGACCACTGTGGTCTTCTAAGGCAGAGAGGCCTGTGACATGTGGCCCTGCGGCTCCTTATCTGGTCCTGGCCTACAAAATGAGAGCCTCTTGGAGCAGACCAGCTCAGTCCCCAGTCCCTCACGGACTCCCCGTGAAGCGAGTTTAGCTCCTAGAGTTGGAAATCCCGGACAACAAAGCTGGGTGCCAGCTACACAACTTTTCTGCTCACAGCTCAACTTCTCTTTATAAGAAACTCATTTACTACCATGACGCTCGCTTGTGCTTTTCTAGCAGACTTAAAGTCATTGCGAGTGTTTTGTTTGGGTTTGATTTTTTTTATATACAGGAGAGAGAAAGAGTAAGTTGTTGTAAAGAAGAGGAGCCAGGGCATGGAAGGGCTTTTGCCAACCTAGAAGCCCCAACTTACATCATAGTTTGAAACACACACACACACATACACACACACACACACACACACACACACACAACTACGAACTGCACATCTGGAGACCTACAGCTGACTCTCCCTCTGGCCCTGGCCTGAAGTCGCCAGAGGGCTATGTATATCCAGAATGCCTGGGAGGGATAGAAGATAGGGTAGGGACAGGGGGAATGATGTCCTCTAGGAAAATGGTCTCCTCTGAAGATTTGCATAAAGGCACCTCCAGGGAGCTGTAAAATTCCAAGACAAATTTATGTGTGCATAATCTCAGGGCACACAGGGATGCCCCGCAGGTGGCCGAGGAAACAAGCTACCCCTCAGAATGGAAGCCAGTGGGCACAGGTGGCACTGTGGCTGGCTCAGAAGCCAGCAGTTATAATCTAGGGCAGACCAGTAGTGTCATTCTGGTGTCTGCACACCAAGAAGCCAAAGGCTCCAACCCACCTCAAAATGTGACTCTGCTGGCTAAGAGTAGGGTCTGGATTCAAAAGACATGGGTTCTAGTCCCTATTCTGTCACTATCTGTCTTTGTACAAGTTAATCCAACGTCTATGAGCTTCATTTTTCTAATCTGCAAATTCAAGACTCTAAGAATATCTACTCATAAGCTTAATGTGGGGATGAAAGAAACATGCAAACTGCCCAGCCTAACACGCAGCCCTCACCAAGGATTCCAGGGCAGTAGCTCCTGCTACTCAGCAGCCTAGAGGCTGGAGAATTATATTTATATGGCTCACAGTGACTCAGGCATGTCCTAAGCTCACACATGTTAATTCCTTGTTTCCTCACAATGTCTCGTGCTGGGAGCTATTTGATCTTCTCCACTCTACAGATGAGGAAGCCAGGACCTAGAGAAGTTTCCTCAAGGTCCTATAGCATACAGGTCAGAGGCAGAATACAGTGGTTCCTGATGTGGGGAAAAGAGGAAGGAAGGACATCTTTCCATATATCCAATGCCCATCAACATGGCCAAGGCCTAGGCTGGATGCTGGGGAGACAGCGTGAGCCAGATAAAGTCCCCAAGGAGCTGTAGCCAGATGGAGCAGACAGATGCAAGCCAAGATCCCACTGCCTACCAGGAAAGCACAGGACAAGTTTCCGGGGAGGAGTCTACAGAAGAATCTGTAGACCACACAGAGTGCCATCTGGACTTCAAGCAAGAACGCTTCATCTGCCCTTGGCCTGGGCATTGACAACTGCAGAGGTTGAGTCCAGGGTCACTCTGCTGGAAACTGACCTCGAACACTTATGGTCCTGCTAATATAAAATGCCAGGACTCCTCCTTCTGCCATTGTGACGATCCAAATGCTCCACTCATCACACTCAGAAAGCCCCACTGAGTGTGCCAGTCTTGGAGTCAGCCCTTCTCTTCCACACGCCAACAGGTATGGCCACAAGTCTCAACCACCATGCCTTTCATCCCCTCCAGGGATAGGCAAACACTGGGGCTGAGCCACCCACTTCAGCCAGCACGAAGTTGGCACTGAGAGGTGGCAGTGGTCCTGGGACTTCCTCCCTCCAAGAAGGCAAGCACCGGTTTCACAGCTGGCAAAGCTCTGCTCCTGCCTCGATGCCTGCAGTCAGCTTGTCACTTTTCGTTCCAAAACCAGTGAAGGAAACTCTGAAATTCTATGCTATCGAAAAAGAAAAGGACTCCCTTCAGCAACCAGGAGGACCTCAGCAGGGACTTGATCGCTTGCTGGCTCTTAGGGAGGCTCAGAGTTGTAGGACACCAGCCTTTGAGGTCTGTAGTGTACTGACAGGTGGCGACCCCACAGGGCTGTATAGATGCTTCGGAAAGCTCTTTTCCACTTTAATTCTGTCCCCTCAGGTGAGATAAGTCGGGAAGGGATGAGGACTTGCACAGCAAGAGATTGAGCCCTCAACCTCTTGTCAGGAAGCACAAGGCCAGTCTGAACAGGCCTTGCCTCCCCTCCAGCTGAGGGCATGCCAGGCCCCCTCCAACCTCTAGCCAACAGGCCTCCTTGAAGACTCCTGCCGCTGGCTGACTCACCCACCTGTGAGGGTGCCACTGGCCACCCACACAGCTAGCTTCTCTATAGCCTTGAAGGATCGCGGAACTGTCCCTTCCTCAGAGCCAACAACCCTTAAAGGCTGCCTTTCCATTTTCCATCAGAAAGGCTACCATAGTTCCAACTTTCCCGGGGTAATCCTGTTCTGGGACACAGCCACTCATCCCAGTATGCTGCTGGGAGCTACTGTGTCCCATGTCTAGTTTGCCTCTTTCACCTGTTTGGCCTCTCAGCTTTCTGCATCCTGTATAACCATCTCCTTGCATTAAAATCCTATCACCCAGGGCAGGCCAAATAGCTCAGTGGATTAAAGCGCCTGCTTAGGCAGAGCACAGCAATCGGGGTTCAATCCCCAGCCTGCCGGGTTCAGCCTGCCGCGCCAGCCCCACCCCTGCATGCACTGAGACAACGATTGAGACTGGACATGGTGGTGCGTGCCTGTAATCCCAGCTCTTGGGAGGCTAAACACAGGCGGATCACTATGAGTCCAATCCACATAGTGAGACCCTGTATTAAAATACAAAAAAAAAAAAAAAAAAAAAAAATCGTATCACCAACATTCAGCTTTCTGTCTTTCTAGTTAGAGCCTGATTGATAGAGTTAACTACGACTTGTAATTCTTTTATTAGCCTGTCCAACACCTTAGCTACTGTACAGAGCCACAGTAAGTTCCACAGGGCAGGGACTGTACTGCATTATAGCTATTATTATAGCTATTACGCTATATCTGTAGTCCTAGCACAGCACCTGGCAAATAATGATCTAATAACAAGTATTAAGTAGTGAAAACAAATAAAATTGGTATTTTCTCAAATTTCCCAAAAGGAACATTAATGAATAATGCAAACAAGTAGCAAGTGATGAAATAAAATTGGTGTTTCCCAAAAAACCCTCAAATTTCCAAGTAGAAAAAAATGCTAATAATGCTGATGAGTGCCAAGTAATGAAGAGAAATGTGAACGAATAATGCAAATGACTGTCAAGTAATGAAGAGAAATTAAATTGATTTTTCAAAAAAATCCTCAGATTTCCAAAAAGGAAAAGGGAAATGCCATTTGGAAACAGCATGCATTTCTCTGTACATAATTTGTAATTAAAACAACAGTGGGAAGCCAGGGAGACAGCTTGGAGGTCTAAGTGCCTGCCTGGGACCTGGGTTTGATCCCTGGTACCGCATGCCAGTCCAGAACCCAAGCTGTGTAGGCTTAGCCAAACCGGCCTGGTGGCACATGCCTGTAATCCCAGCACTGGGGAAGCTGAGACTGGAGGATCATTGCCAGTCCGAGCTGTGCAGTGAGATCCCATACCAAATAAAATATTTTTTTAATTTAAAAAAAAAAGACAGCGGGAGAGAACTGCTTTCAATCTTTTTAACCCAACCCCGGCACCAAGACTTCCTTCAGTAAGCCGGCAGTGAGCGAAGTGGGCTTGCTCAAGAAATCCCCGCAGCCCCAGCGGGCAGGCCAGCTCCCTGAGTGTGCCATCTCGGGACCCATAACTCGTCCCCACGGAAGCCCAGGGACAAACCTTTTCACGGTCGCCACAGACTTCTGCTCCTCCAGCTCCTTCTGCAGCTCCCTCTCCTTGGCTTCCTTCTGCCCAATGGGACAGTCCTCCGGGACGGTGAAGAGAGACAGGGCATCTTTGCTGTCCTCTTCTCGCAGCACTTTAGCAAACACCTTCTCAGCCAGGAGCCGGACTTGCTCGTCCACCTCCGAGATGTTCAGCTTGGGGAACTGGCGCGGCATCTCTGAGAGCAAAGAAAGAGCAAGCGTCAGCCGCGGCGGTTCCTGGACGTCCTGCGGCCCTGCCTGCTATGGAGAGCCCCTGCTATGCCAGCCGGCCGGGCCCTACCTGGGCTTTGCTCAGCTCTGCACTCAGGAATTCCCAGAACTAACCCAGCAGGCTGAGTTGCAAAATTAGCTCTGTAAGTAATTGGGTATGAAGCCCAGAGGATCGCTCACATTTCACGAGAAAGCAGCTATTCTGGAGTCAAAGAATGCACTGTTCACCCTGGGCCGTTCCATTTTCCCCGACCTTGGGGAACTGACTGCCCCCAGCAACCTTGCGAGTCGGATTTCACTTCCAAGATCGAGGGAACACGAGGGAAGCAGAAACCCTCCCTGCTCCACAGGGCGAGGAGGCTCTTAGCGCTGCACCACGAGCCAGCCTCGCCGCCCCTCTTCCGGGAGCAAAGACCACAGCTTCTGGTATGAGCGGTGAGCTCAAGACCCCAACAGAGCACAAGAGCCCTGCAAAAGCCAAAGCCGCATTCTGCATCTCATGGAACAGGGCCCTGTGCTGAAGAATCTGCTGCCATGCAGTTCCACAGTGCCTGAGCCTTCCAGATCCTTTAATCAGACAGAGGAACCCAACAACAGATGAAAACTCACTTTTTTAAAAAAATGTATTTAGTACAGGGCCTACAGGGTCTCACTACGTAGATTGGACTCATAGTGATCCTCTGTTTTCAGCCTCCCAAGCGCTGGGAATACAGGCGTGCGCCACCATGACCAGTCTCAATCGCTGGCTCAGTTTGCTCCAGGAACCAGGCCAGCACAGCACACAGGGAATCCAACCCTGTTCCCTGTGGCTGCTCAGCTTTAGTCCTCTGAGCCATCTGGCCAGCCCTGAAAATTCACTTCTTGCCCACGTCTGTGCTTGCTGGAGGCTTTCCTAATTGTCTAGTTTCTTCCTCTCTTTTTTTACTTTCTTTTTCTTTCTTCCTTCCTCTCTTGCTTGCCTTCTTTCTTTTCAAATATATGTATTTTTTTTCTGCCAAACACTTTATCATTTTATACATATTAGCTCAATCTTACTATTCCTATTTCACAGTTGAAAAAAGGAAAATACAGAAAGCAGCTGCCCAGGGTCATCTTAAAATAAGTTGGCAGAGGTTTGGACTGTTCCTGGTCTTTCTCCCCCTGTCCTGTTCGCCTATAAAACTCTGCTCGGGAATCTGAACCCAGACACCCAGTTCTTGCATCTGCACCCCTAACCACTACCCAGTGCTACCCTGTTCTGTGTCCCTTTGAGTACAGGACAGGGTCTCCTCACGTTCCCCGACATCACACAACACTTACCACAACACTTACGCAGATACTGCCTTCCCCAGGATTCTAAAACAAAGGGAGTTTCTGGCATATCAATTACCACAATTTCTTGAAGGCTGGTTAAAGAGAGCAGTGGTTTTGTTGACAGACAGGTGAGACCTGCCCTGCCTGGAGCGAAAGGGAGCAATTACAGGAGAGGGGGCTAGCTGGCTAACCGGGAACTGTCATTTTCTGGCTTCTCAATGATGTTGTCATTGAAGTGATTAAAGGATGGAACTAAGTGGTCTCTAAGGCACTTCAGTTCTAAGTGCAGATTCCTAAGTATCAGGTGTTTCCAGTGCCTGGGGCAGCAGGTGGGGCTAATTCATGACACATAGCAAGGAAAAAAACAGGCTGGTAGTGGATATTCAGAGGTGTTCTCAGGAGCTGCTTAACTCCAGAATCAATTTCCTCTCTCTTCCACACTCAGCCCTGCCCCCCTGGGCGTCTGGCCCCACAGAGCTGAGTGAGAGGAAGCAGGTGAGAACAGCCACCCTGGCTAGCAGCTGGGCTGATCTGGGCTGGTCCAGGGAGCAGATCCATGCCAGCAGAGGCCAGCCTGGCAGAGGAAAAGGAACAGAGCTGGCAAGGGAGCGCTCATGTCCTGATGGCAGAGAGCAGAAGCCAGATGCTCCAAGAAGGTGACAGGGGTAAGGGTGGGCCAGATAGCGCAGAGGATTAAAGCACCTGCTTAGGCAGATACAGGGTCTGGGGTACGATCTCCCGGACTGCTATGTGGTCCATCCCCAGGAGCACTGAGCCAAGTGACTGAGACTGGGTGTGGTGGTGCACACCTATAATTCCAGCACTTGGGAGGTGGAAAACAGGCGGATCACTATGAGTCTGGTCTGTGTAGTGAGGCCCTGTAGACTCTGTATTAAAATACATTACAAAAAAAAAAAGGTGACAGGGGAGAGAAAGCTGGTAGAGCACAGAACACCTGGCTCAGTCAGGCCAGAGCAGAGCTAGAGCCGTCCCCTAATTCCAAGCCCATGGGAGATGCATCACATCTCAGAGGTAGACACCAAACAGGACCAGGCAAAGGGCAGCAAATGCCTTAAAGAGCCTCACTGTTGGACCAAGAAATCACCCTTCTAAACATTCTATTAAGCATGCAACCAAAGGAAGGAAGAGCACAAAGATTTTTACCTGCACTATTTCCATAAAGAACTTTAAAATGTCCGAATTAGAGTATACCCACATGGGAAAAAAGAACTGCTAAACAACCAGCTTTATACTTATAAGGATGGTAAACCACATTTAAAAAAGCTTGTGAGAAGGCCAGCAGTATAGCTCAGCAGACTAAGCGCTTACATAGGTAAACACAGGCGCCAGGGTTCGATTCCTGGCACTCCATGCGGCACCCACCCCGTCCCCAGGCATGCTGAGTCGGCAGTGAAGTCTAGGCATGGTGGCACAAGCCTCTAATCCCAGCATTAGGGAGGTTGAAAACAGGAGAATCACTACAAGTCCAATCTGTGTACTGAGACCCTGTAGAACCTGTACCCTGTACTAAATACATAAACAAATCTTGTGAAATAATAGTAAGTTTGAAAATCTATACACCAAACTGTACCCTCACTTTGATTATAAGCATCTTTGTATAGATGCTTATACTTATGAACCAGAGAGACACACCCTCAAAATGACCGGGAGGCAGGAATGTCCATAAGGGAGGGTGTCTTATTTTGATAATTAATGTTGTTATGACATCAACTGTTAAACAAATACAGAGGAAGAAAATAAATAGGTGTAAGACCTTATAAAAAACAAATGAAAATAGGGCCAGCCAAATAGCTCAGCGGATTAAAGCACCTGCTTAGGCACACGCAATGGGCCAGGGTTCGATCTTGGCATGCCACGTCAGCCCTACTGAGACAGGCAATTGAGACTGGGCATGGTGGTATGGGCCTATAATCCCAGCTCTTGGGAGGCTAAACACAGGCGGATCAGTATGAGTCCAATCTATGTAGGGAGACCCTGTAGACCCTGTACTAAAATACAATAAATAAATAAATATATAAGAAAAACGAACTAAACTCCTTATTCTAGCAGTGATGGCAAAACTTTTAGTGTTTTCAATGACAACCAACAGCCAGCTATAGCATGTGTGCCCTAGGTTCGCCACTACTAATGGATGTTGGCAGTCAGGGCCCTCTCCTACCTGACCACACAGAAGGCCTGCTCAAAGGGCGGCGAGCCGGTGAAGCTCCTGCCCTGGGCAGAAGGGGCCCACACCGTCCCCTCCCACCAACACACAGCTGGCCCCAGCCCCTCAGGAGTGGGCCTTTGGTGGAGTCCTTGTCTGAGGTTCTTACATCTTGATCTTGAAAGCATTTTTAGCTCTCCCAATTCAACCAAATGTAATGTTTCAGGATGTATCTTTCTATAAAAGTTCTTTCCCTTCTTATTCTTCATCTCAAGAAGCTTAAATCAATGTTTCTCAAACTACACCCAGGAGAAGTCAAAACCTGTTGCTGGTAAAACAAGGCCTATGGTCCACTGTCAAGAAAATGCTATATCCCACAGCCCCTCGATCCAGGTTCCCTGAGTGCATTAGGAACTCCAGGACCATGGAGCGGCGTCTCCCCACAGAACACTTTTCCTTGCAGAGCTTGTGTGAATTGACTACAGAACTACTTCCGGTGTTTTAAACAACTGATAAAGACTGAGGTCTGGGCTGAGGACAGCCCAGGCAGGCCTCGCAGCCAGCCGCTTATCTGTGGTCTTCTGGACGTCCCAGCAGACAGCTCCTACCTGCCCACCCCTGCTCTCCAGAGTTGGTTTCCCCTCTCAGACCAGCCAGGCCTCCCAAGCATAGCCCACTCTGCAGACGCCCAGGCAGAATTCAGCTCCAGCTGCAGGATCGTATCGGCCTCACAACCATTTGTCGGCTGAAGCCAGCTGGCTTAGGAGGCTTAACTGTGAATTCACCGGCATCAGTCAGCTAGCAGCACAGCTTATCTTGCTGTGGCACACGGCGCCCTGCAACGAGCGTGAAGAAATGTCCGTTGGAAGGCTCTGGGCTGCTGCCAGTTCCAACACACAGTAACTTTGCACGGCACCGCAGCCTCTCTGGAGGAGAAGTTCAGCACCCCCAAGATCCCTCCTCTGCAGGTCAAGCTGTTTCCTGCTCTTGCCAGATACTGAGTGACAGAACCCACAACACAGACCTGAGTCTGATGGTGGAGACTCCATGGTTGCTTCTGAGGAGGCCACACAGGCCAGTGGGTCCGTGACCAGGTGCTATGTGCTGCCTGGACTGGACACTGAGCTGAGTCCCTATAAAAGTAGCTAGCTGGGGCCCCTGCAGCTAGGGTGGGAGGTCTCTGCTTCGCATATCTGTGAGCAGGAAAAATCTGGGCTAAAAATTCTTTCCTGAATAAGAGATGCAAGTGGAAAATTGCCAAGATCCTAAAGCCCCCAGGTAAAGCTGGATATCCAAGACAAAACGCTGGTGACAGTCCAGAGGCAATGTCCTGGCCTTGCTCCAATCCCTCCTCAGAGGAAACTAAAGCAGTTGCTGCCCTGAGCCACCCTGGTAACCATAGACAGGAGCCACGCGCTCCCTCCAACCCAGACTCATGAAAGCAGAGTAGAGTGAGTGATAGCATCACCTCCCTCTGGGCCTTCCATTGTGAATCTCACTTCGGGCCTTACGTGGCCCCTGGACTCATCTCATCAGGGGATGTGTCTGTAGCACAGCTTGTCTTGCCTCTACATGGAAGAGCCCCCCCAATCCTCACACATCCCTGATGGCACTTCAGGCCTGGGCAGGAACTCAGAGCCCAGCTGTCAAAGCCAGCCACTCCTCCCATCCCCTTCTAAAGAAGGGAGGTCCATGAACTGTCTCCTCCTCGCCTGGGGAAGGACACAGTCTCAGGGAGAGGAGATAACCCTAGTGCAGCGGCAGCAAGCATAAGGGGTCACTGGGATGAGAGTGGCAGCCCCCTCTCGCCCTTCCTTTCCTCCCTGTAAGAAGCAGCAAATCACAGATGACCATGACAAGCTTCAACACACACACATACACATACACACACACACACACACACACAAGAAAGAAGCAGGGAGCAGCTGGCTCACCCAAGCCGCACCCCATCCCCCACATTCTTACTGTCTCTCGTGCTCACGAAGGCCTCCAGCTTTGTTCCGCCTCAGCCGCTTTCCTGGGGAAGGTGGAGCCTGCCCTGAGTGACCTACAGAAACCAAGCAGGATGGGTGAAGACAGCCTCACCAGTGCAACGCTCTGTGCCTTTTCTTTTGCCCTTTAGAAGAGACAGACTCAGAAGAGACACGCAGCCTTCTAGTGACTTCTTCAACAAATCATTTGGGTCTGGGAAATAACCATGAGCAAAACAGCTATTTCTGTGATGCTGTTGAAATCCTGGGGAGAAGAGCCCAGAGAGGATGGGTCAGCTGTTTACCAGGAGGGCTAGCTGCAGCCTTGACTTGGACCTGAGTCACCCCCTCATGTCCAATGGAGAGGTTGCGCCCTCCTGAGCCCACATGGTAGCCCCAGTGAGCACAGAGCAGGATTACAAGGCTGACACATGATCCTCCGCTGCTGCTGGGCCTTGGCTCCCCACAGATTACGACCCACCTGTCCTCCCAGCTGTTTCATAAACAGTATGAGAGGCAGGCTACAAGTAACCTAGAAGGACGGTGATGTGTGTTCACAAAATAATTAAATGGGCTTACAGCATCAGAGAAAAAAATCCAAGCCCTTAGCATTATGGTACCAGAAGGGAAGAGGGGTAAGTGATCCCTTCTGCTGGTGCTTGGGGAAGAGGAAGGGATTACAATGGGAACAGTTTCATCTGAAGCCAATGCACTTGGGTAATTCTATTTTGCACTTTTTAATAGGATCGTGAGCCCTAGAAGGCCTCAAAAAGACTATGTTCTGCAATCCCTTACTGGATTCCTACACAGTTTCTACTAGCAAATTCAATACCCAAGAATACCTATGGTAAAGAAAGTTGCTTCACTTCACTGAAACCAGTGCACTTATTTGGCCACTGCTGCCACAGAGCACTGATTAACATCCTAGGGCAAGGGCGTCAGACAACACCTTCACTTGAGTCTTTACTTTCCCACCTAGGGCAAGCGGCCTTCTGTGCCCCACTAAGGGTGCGAGGCCCTCTGCACCAGATTCACACAGCAATGAGCAATAGCCCTGCTCAGGCAGCAGAGATTGCAACCACGGCCAGGGGTCCTGCTGGAGGCAGAGGGATTCAACACCATCTAGGACTGGGGCAAAAGTATATAGCTCTGACTCAGCAGGACAAGTTCAGCTCAGGACCTCATGACCCCACTTTGAGCCTACCATGTGGCCTAAATGTCCCCTTGCTCCAAACAGCACTGGCTCCAAGCTCAAAGCCTTACTTTTCCACTGACGCAACATCAGAGCCATTTCTGATAACCAGGCCCAGGGCTTGCACCTCCTGCCTGGGAGATCAGCTTGCATTTACTGCTATCACGTAAGTGCCCCAGGAAAGGCTGGAATCAAATTAGTCTCATTGGGAAAGATACCACTCTCCTCTCTGGATGCAGGTTTGGGCTTATAGGGGGCTGTTTTCCTTCTCGTTTCTGAGATGTGTGTGTTACTCACACAAGGGAGGACTTTGCCTGCCAAATACCAGCTTTATAACAGAACTTGCTTGTCTCATTCATGATTATATTCGCATATCTGCCATATGCCAGGTACTCAACACGTATCTGTTGCACAAATGATTGCATAAAACAGCAAATGAATGAGCTACAGAAAGGATCCACCTATGATAATCTCAAGCATCAGTACAGCATATAGTAAGGAACGTAGACTCCAGCCAGCTTCCAGGGGTTTGAATCCTGTTTTACCACTTCGTTGCATGACCTTGGGCAAGTTACTAAACCTGTATGGCTCAGTTTTATTCTCTATTTTAAAGCAGGTAATAAAGATAGCAACCTCATGGGTTGCTATGAAAAATTAGATAGCATATATAAAATGCGCTGAGTAATAGTACATTCCAGGATCAGAGTACAGCTTTCAGGTATTCATTTAGATTCTTTTTTTTTTAATTTTTTTTAATGTATTTAGTATAGGGACTACAGGGTCTCACTATACAGATCAGACTCATAGTGATCCTCCTGTTTTCAGCCTCCCAAGCTCTGGGATTACAGGTATGCACCACCACACCCAGTCTCAGTCACTGTCTCATTGTGCCCCGGGGGCGGGGCCAGCACAGCATGTTGGAGATGGAACCAGGTTCCTGTGCCTGCCTGAGCAGGCACTTTAATCCGCTGAGCTATCTGGGAGACCCCATGTCGCTTCCTTCTGGTTTGGTTTGGTGTCTGTTTGTTTGTTTTGTTTATTGGTGAGATAGGCCTCACTGTCATTCAGGCTGGCCTTGTATTCACTATGTAGCCCAGGCTGCCTCAAACTCATGGCGATCCTCCTGCTGCAGGCTTCCAAGAGCTAGGATTATAGGCACATATCATCTTGCCCAGCCAGAGTATGTGCTTCACACAATTTATCTGTCTACATCATTATCTTTGTCATCACTATTATACCAGGTAGGGGACAGTTCAATTTAGAAAATGAGCATCAAGTTTCTACTAGACACAGAATTCTTGCATTCAACATCACTTACCTAGCACTATCCTGGACCTAGTATTCTCCCAAAGTCCTCCCTGGGTGCAGCCTTGTTTTCTACTACTTGGTGGTGACCACACAGCCAAAAGTCCACCTTCCTTTGTCCCAGTTAGTCCCTCCTACTGTACATCAAAAACCGGAAGTGTTGCTTCTATCCCTAGATATAGTCAGCATGTTGAAAAAAATAAGAAATTAACACACTTCATAGAAAAGTCGGGAAGGCCAGTGAGTTGCTTTAGAAGAAATAACTACCTCCCTGCCTAACACTATGGCAACTTTTTACGAGCCTATGACATTATTAAGATCTGGGGTTGATTTTGAGGTCACGTGAAGAGCCATGCCATAAAGGTAAGGGTAAGAAAAATGGCCCTCGTATTTCAAAGCACTTGAGGTAGGTGTGAGGACCCATCACTGATCTGGGATCTCAGAAGAACTGAGGCGGGGCTACAGGTGGGGCTGAGAGGTGGAGGCGCCTCCCCCATCACCAGGAACCAGCTGAGACCCTGTCTGTCTGCCTGGCTCAGGGGCTGCCCTATCACTCTGCACTGACGTCTTGCGCCAGGAGAGGAATTTGTCCTCCGTGGTTCCAGCTAAGGTCAGCTTTTCTGTGGGGACGACCAAGTGTTGTCACTCTTCCATGGAGACCGTCATTCAGGCACCAGGACTATGCTGAAACCCCTCCTAAAGGTGCCGATCCAATTCTCACCCTGCTCTTCGCTTATTCACCATCAGAAAACATCCAGGTGCCTGCCGTCCTGCGGCCGGACCCTCAGGCTGCCAGACGTTCTACTCCAGCCTCTCAAAAGTCACAACACAGGCCTCTGCCACACTAGCCCTGCCTTTCGCAGCTCTGCTGGCAAAGAGCTACCAGGAAGTTCAAGGGCAGAACGCAGACTACTGGCGCACAAGCCTGCACACCTCCCTGTGCAGGAACAGCAGAGGTTTCCAAAGACCCACTGCGCCTTCGTCCTGTCCACGTGGGCCTCTCGGTGAAGGACCCGGCCGTGCACGTCCCGCAGCAGCCACAAACTCCAAGCACTTCGGAGGCAGCAGGCCCAGCTCCCTTCATTTGCCTGCATCCCGCGGGAACCTAATTTAGGCCACCAGAAAATCGGATTGCTGGGGGCTCACTTGAGCCGCGGAGCCCGGGCGGCCACTGCGGAGACCCGGCTGGGAGCACACGAAGGAGGGCAGGGCGGGGACCCCTCTGGGCTGGTTGGCTGCGAGCTGGGTCTCCGCTGCGGCACTCAGGACCCAAGGTCGGCCGCCGCGGCGTCACCTGCACTCAGCCGGCTGCGCAACGGGCCACGCGGGGCCGCGGCGTGCAGGGCAGGGGCGCAGGGAGACGGACGCGGGCGGGGCCCGGCCGCTGCAGACGCGGGGAGAGCCGGGCACGGGCGCAGGCTGCGGGACCGGCTCTGAGCCCACGCGCGGGGACCAAGGAGGCGGCGGCGGCGCAATGGGGGGCGGGGGCGGGGGGCGCAGGGCGGGTCTGCCCGCCTTACCTGAAGCGCCGCCCGGCTGCCGGCAGGAAACTTGAGAGGACGGAGCCGCACAACCCTGCAGCCCGGCCGGCCGGCCGGAAGCGCGCCCGGCGCCGCCTGCCCTCCGCGGAGCCCGCGCCGCAGCCCGGGCAGGTGCCAGCCGCCCCCCGTGCCCCTTCGGCTGCCCCCGCCGGCCGCGCCGCCCCCTCCCGGCAGGACGCTTCCCGAGGCGCGAGGCCGGGGTCTCGGCCCCTCCCAGGTGACTTACTCCCGGTCGCGGCACTGGCCTGCAGCATCCGCTTCCTCCCAGGTGTCCGTGTCCTCACTTGGCTCACCTTCCGTCCCGCCCAACACACACACACACACACACACACACACACACTAGCTCTGCTACCCTCTGCCGCCTGGCCTGTGCCTCCCCTCAAAGTCCGGAATGACCTCCTGCTTGCCCAAGCCACCGGGGGCCTCGGAGCTACCGGCTCCCTTCTTCTCCGCTGACCACGCCCTCCTGTCTGGTGCGCTTGGAGTGCCCGTTTCCCAAGTTGGCACCTCCTGCGCCTCTCTGTCCCCCTCCCTCTCCTCCTGCTGATAACCTGGGTGCTTCTGGCTTCTCAGCCTGCAAGAGCCACAAGGCTTTTTGTCCTTGTGGTTTTCCCTAGGGCCCCGCTGTGCCAGCTCCCTAGCTAACTCTTGGCGCTGTGTGCCCACGGTGGGCATCTCTGCCACTACCACAGCTTTAATTGCCTCCTCTCTGTTAATGACTCCAGAATCTCATTTTCAGCCGGAGTGCTTCGGAGCTGCAGGTGCAAACTAACTTCCTGGAGAACAGCTTCCCTAGAGGCTCCTAGGCCTGAAAACGTATCCAGACCCAAACTCCTGTGTTTCCAGTCTTCCTGAAGATGCCAACACACATACACACACACACACACACACACACACACACACACACACACTCCAACCCACATTCTGGAGCCATCCTTGACTTGATGTCCAAAATGGTCACCAACCGGGACAAGAAAGTATTGATCAGTGAGTACCATTCTATTCCTCAGTGTGCCAGCAGCTGTCACACAATTGTCTCCTCTAGGCACTAGGTTTTATTCCTTCTACTGCATGACCTGGTTTTTATAGTTTATAAATAATATGACCGGGCCCAGTAGCGTGTGCATACACACACACACACATATACAAAGTACACACACCCATGTAATCCCAGAACTCACAATTGGAGACCAGCCTGGGCCAGCCTGAGAGACAGACACCCTGTCTCAAAAACAAAACAAACCGCGCTAGGAGATAGTTTGGCAATCTAAGCACCCACTTGGCAAAGCACAAGGACTCAAGTTTGTGCTCCAGCATTGCATGCTGTAACAGCCCAAAACCTAGCACGGCCTATGCCTGTAATCCCAGTGCTAGGGAGGCTGAGACAGGAGGATCACTATGAGTCTGAATTGCATAGCAAGACCCTGTATCAAATAAATAAAAAAATTTTAAAAACAAAGGCAAAGCATAGTTCAAGGCGACTGTATTAATATGTATATGAAGGACACTAAAACTAACTTAAAAGATTGTGATAAAAGTGAAGCAATAATTATGTCATTTTATTTCAATGAATGGTATAGTATATACCATCTTTTTCCTTTTACTTAAAATTGTTCACAATAATCTATAAAGTGAGAGCAATAGAATATAAAAGTGATTTTTTGTTTTGTTTTGTTTAAATTTTTTATGTATTTGGTACAGGATCTCACTATGCAGCTTGGTCTCATAGTGATCCTCCAGTTTTCAGCCTCCCCAGTGCCAGGATTACAGGCACGCACCACCACCCAGACTCTGGCTCAGCATGCCTGGGGGTGCCAAAAATGATTTTAATAAATCTTAGTTTAATCTTTTGTATGACTGGAAACTATGTTTCTAAATTCCATTAGTGTCAATGCTTGGTTGTATTGGCTGTTGTTACTTGCAAAATGATGCCCCACAAAAATACGGCACGAACAGAACTCTGCACTTACTTAACCATAGTTCTCACTGTTTAAATCCCATCTTCCGGGCCCAGGAGATGGCTCAGCGGTCTAAAGCGCCTCCTTAGGCAAGCTTAGGCAACCACAGGGACCACAGTTTGATCCCCGGCACCACATGCTGCACCAGCCCCACCCCCAGGGCAGGCTGAGCCAGACATAACATAAATAAATAAATAAACTTTGTTTAAAAAAAAAAATCCCTGGGGCCGGCGAGATGGTTCAGTGGTCTAAAGCGCCTGCTTAGGAGGGCTCAGGCAACTGCGGGGACTGCAGTTCGATCCCCGGCACCACATGCTGCGCCAGCGCCACCACCAGGGCAGGCTGAGCCAGCCACAAAATGAATAAAATAAAGAAACAAACAAACACAACAAGCAAACAAATAAATAAATAAATAAATAAAAAATTTAAAAATAAAAATAAAAATCCCATCTTCCAATTTTGCAAATGTGAAAATCTGCAGGAAAACTCTTCTTTGTCCATGAGGCCAACATTTTCAATGAAATCATCATCAGTTGTCCTTACAAATGTTCAAAATAAATGGAATATTTAAAATCCTTAAGATCGTGCATTTGAAAGAACGTAAAAGAGGTTTGAAAGTATGTTTCTAAACTTCATAGATTGTGACAATCACAGTGTAGGTAACACTGACACATTTCATTTGAGCATTAAAATCACATGTATGAGGCCAGGGAGATAGTTCAGCAGTCTAAGTACCTGCCTGGCAAGCACAAGGACCTGGGTTCGACCCCCCGGTACCACATGCCATGCTGGCCCTGCACCGTGCCAACCACTGAAACTGGATGTGGTAGTGCACGCCTTAATCCCAGCACTGGAGAGGTGGAGACAGGAGGATCACTATGAGTCCCAGTTGCGTAGTAAGACCCTATGCCAAACAAATAAATCTTTTAAAAAATAAAATAAAATCACATGGATGGAAACAGCCAACATGGCACTTTTCAAAGTGTTTTCCTAGAACACAAGACCTTCAAAGCACAGCAATGTTCTCAATTCAGTATGAAAATATAACCTTTACCTGAAAGAACACGGAGCACATACCAGGCAACACACCTGGAAAGGTCACAGCCAGAAGAGCAGAGGCGGGTATGTCAGGAACCCTCATCTTTTTATTAAAGAATGCTGTCTTTACATTCCACAACTGTCAAGATCTTTGTCTTTGGTAGTCAGTAACCTTTTGAGATATAGAAAAAGTTTGCAGGGCCAGCGAGATAGCTCAGCAAACTAAGTACCTGCTTTGGCAAGTATAGGAACTAGAGTTCAATCCTAGGTACAGCATGCTGTGTCAGTCCTGCCCCCTGAGCACACTGAGTCAGCAACTGAGTCGGGGCATGGTGGCGCACACCGGTAATCCCAGCGCTGGAGAGGCTGAAAACAGAAGGATCACTACAAGCTGGTAGTGAGACCGTATACCAAATATATAAGATGAAAAAAGAAAAAGTTTTCAGTCTCATTCCACATTTCATTACAAAATACTATGTTATAATGATCTGTTATGGTTTAGATCTAAAATATTCCTCAAAAGTCCTATACATGTGCAAGGCACCTGGATCATGGGGCTATCGTAGCTGACTTGCTGTTAAGAGGTGGGGCCTGGCTGGGGTCAGGTCACTGACCTGGAAGGGTAAATCTGTCTCACTATTCGAGTCCTCCCTTCTCTCTCTCTCTCTCTCTCTCTCTCTCTGGTGCTGCCCCACCCCACCACACTCCACCTCATCATGGGTGCAGATTTCTTCAGAGGCAGGCCCTTCCACCATGCCTTTGAGCCTGCCTGCCAGGAACTGAACCTTCTGCAACTGTGAATTGAAATGATCCTCTCCTCCTCTAAACTGTGGTTGTCGACGTTGAGGTCTCAGGGAGGAAAGTGATGAAAACAAGATCCCACTGTTTCTTTCTTTCTTTCTTTCTTTCTTTCTTTCTTTCTTTCTTTTTTTGTCTTTTTGAGACAGGGTCTCACTATATAGTTCAGGCTGGCTTTGAGCTCACTTTCGTAGCCCAGCTGCGCCAGCGCCACCCAAGTGCTGGGATTATAGGCATGTGCCACCACGCCCGGCTACCCCACTGTATTTTTTAAGTTCTTCTTTTTCAGGTAAGCCATATTGTTGAGATCTGTAGTGCCCTGTGTTCTCCTAGCTTTATTGTTGTAGCTTATACCAGATGATTGGATGGCTGGGTTTCACACATCAGCCCTGAGTCTTGTATTCCAGCAAGAAAGCCAGCCCACCAACCATTACTCTCATACACGGACACTACACTGCACAAGAGTCATAGATGGTTCTGAACATAGCTTTTTTTTTTTCTGGCTGAGGTGCCTTAAGAGCAGGTCTCATGCTTTGTGTGGGGGAGGGGATCAAGCTGTGGTCCCTGGCGCCTGAGAGACTTTGTCATGTGCTTTAAGCAACTGATCTACCTGGAAAGCCCCCCCATAACATTTTTTTTTAGTAGATCACAGAAAGTCTGAAGTATTTCTTCATGAATGTTACCATCAAAAACAAAGCAAAAAGCGGGGACTGCAGTTCGATCCCCGGCACCACATGCTGCGCCAGCGCCACCACCAGGGCAGGCTGAGCCAGCCACAAAATGAATAAATAAAGAAACAAACAAACACAACAAGCAAACAAATAAATAAATAAAATTAAAAAAATTAAAAAAAAATAGTTGTAAAAACAAAGCAAAAAGTGCAATATGTTAATAATTGTATCCAAACTCTGCAACGGCCCGCATGTTCTGAAGTTTTTTCAAAACTTCAGCAGTGTTTCCCACGTGTCTTTCAACACAATGTATCTGTAGGGCCAGCCATATAGCTCAATGGACTAAAGAACCTGCTTAGGCAGAGCACAGTGGCTGGGGTTCGATCCTCAGTGTGCCCTGCCGGCCGGCCTCACCCCTGGGCACACTCAGATGGAGATTGAGACTCGGCCCTGAAGATTGGGCATGGTGGTGAGTGCCTGTAATTCTAGCGCTTGGGAGGCTGAGAACAGGAGAATCACTATGAGTCCCATCTACATAGCAAGACCCTGTAGACCCTGTACTAAATACATAAAAATAAATAAATAAAATTTTAAAAAAGAATGTATTTGTATATGTTGCCACCTTCTCTGTTCTAATTCAAGCACTTTAACCGTGTCAGATACAAGAGCTGCTCTACCAAGTGATTTTGACTGACCTTTTGCCTTTTACCATTAAGAAGCCTCAAAAAGATTTCTAAACACTTTTACCATGTAGTAATATTATATAAAAATGTACAACTAAATATTACATAATTTGGAATATCCTAGAAAAATTATAGTTGTCATTCTCTATGACTTTATTGCACTTATATGTCTTAATTATTATAATGGCATATTTGTATTGCCATTAGTTAACATTTTGAGGACCAATATATAGTCATATAAGTTCATATTTCAAGTATCTTTTGTTATAGATTTAAATTTCTTTTT
>PVKN010001509.1:0-51210 GCA_004027915.1 Capromys pilorides
TGGGTGAGTGGGTGAGTGGGTGGGTGGGCAGATGGACGGGTGGATGAGTGTGCACGTGGTGAGTAGGTGGGTGGGTGGATGGACGATGGCACATGGGTAGGTGGTGGGATGGTCGGCTGTGGCACAGGCCAACAGGTGGGTGAACGAGTGCTGGGTGGAGGGAGGCGACAGCAGCAGCCCAGCTGTTCCGTGGGGTCGGTGCTCACGCCGCCCTTCACTAACTCTCTTTCAGGGTTCTGTTGGATTCCCGGGATTCCCTGGCGCCAATGGAGAGAAGGGTGGCCGGGTAAGCAGGCTGGGCTCGGGCGGTGGCCCTGCCGGTGGCTCTGCCGTGGGCGTGTGACACCTGGCTCTCCCGCCAGTGGCTCACTGTTCTTTCCCTCACTTGCTGCCGGAGGTGCTTTCCCGCCTGGCAGATCTTAACCCCGGGCCTGGCGCTCTGAGCTCCAGGTGCCAGTGACGTCCTCTGTGTCCCCTGGCTGTGACATGGGGCAAAGCACACTGGGAAGCAGAGCTTTCTGGTCAGTAGCACCAGCCGAAACTCTCTGGGCCCTTGGTGGACCAGGTCTCTCCCTCCCTCTCTCTGTCCCCTTCTCTCCTTTTCTCCCTGCCCAGCACTTCCTGCCCAGCTGGCTGGAAGGAAGGGAAGCCGAGTCTTGGATGCATGCTCCCCTGTGCCCCACCCGCTCCTGGCACCCCACTGCGATAAGCAGTGGCAGGTGCAATATACTTGGATTCCTCTGTTGTCCCCTGAACTCAGGCCAACCAGGGCTGGGTGGGGCGGGGGCACAGCCAATCTTATGGGGCATCCCTCCTGGCCCATGCCCCCAGTCTGGACACTTGGGTGGCAACCCCTGGGTCCCTGGGCTCGAGCCTCCTTGACCACAGGCACACAGGGACGAGAGACTGTCTGAGGAGGCTGGAGACCGTCCCTCACCCCCGTCTGGCTCTCCCTCTCCCCCGGGCACACAGTGCTCTTCGAGAGCAGTGAGCCGAGAGCACCATCCCTGACCCATGCCAGGCAGCAAGGGAAGCCAGGCGCTGGCTGAGACCTGGAAATCCACAGCGTCCTGCTGGGCCACAGCACAGGTCTTGAGCCTGGCCAGGCCCAGGGCGCCTGCAGACGCCGGAGGTGATCGTCTCTGCCCACGGGTCTCTGTCTCTCTTCTCCTTCCTTCCTTTCTTCCTTCCTTCCTTCCTTCCTTCCTTCCTTCCTTCCTCCCTTCCTTTCTTCCTCCATCTTCTCTGTTGGTCCAGTATCTGTGTATCTTCTATCATCTGTCTAGCTATCACTATCAGTCTATCATATCTGCTTATCAGTTGTCTATTTCCTTTTTTTTTTTTTGTAATTTTTAGGGAAGAGTCTGCAGGGTGCTCAGGGTCTCACTACTAGATCAGATTTGTAATGATCCACCTGTTTACAGCCTCTGAAGAGCTGGGATTACAGGCCCATGCCACCACACCCAGTCTCAATGGCCATCTCAGCATGCCCCGGGGATCAAACCCCCAGCCCCCTTGCCTGCTTGCATGTGCTTTAATCTGCTGAGCTATTTGGCTGGCCATGTTTCCTGTTACCTGTCAATCATCTATTTACCTATCTGTCATCTCTGCCTCTTTAAGTCTTCCTTCCCAAGAAGCCCTGGCCGGTGTCTTTGGGCAGGGGTTGTCCTCTGAATACCCCTAGGAGCCCTGGTGAGAAATAGCATGAGGCCTTGTAAGTGTGGGGGTCGCTGGTGTGTGGGGGTCGCTGACGTGATGGGATGTGGCAGTCCATGCAGGGGACTGGCCCTGCTGCGCCACAGAAGGCCGGGACCTTCGGCAGCTAGGGACGGGATCCGACAGTGATCTGAACATGGACCAGGGTCTGGGTTCCAGGCCCCCGTGGCTCATGCTCCCAGTGGGGCTCACAGACCTTGGCCTCCCTCACCGTGCCCAGCCCAGGAGTGTGGACAGATGATCCGGGCCCCTGCTGGCCATTGTCCAGGGCACCAGACAAAACCCAGAGTCCGCATCACGCCAAGACCTGCCAGGCTCTAAAGCCTTGGGGGCGGAAGCCCAAGGGGGCGCCTCCCCATCTGGCCCTGCTCAGACTCCAAGCACGAGGACAAGGCTGTGTGGCCTCTTCCAGCACACGCTGGCGTGTGTAATCCTTGGAGCCGGCTGCCATCTTCACCTGTGTCACCGTCTGCACACCGTGTCTGGCTGCAAGCAGGAAGCCTCGTCACTCAGGGACTCGCTCTGAGGGGCCACGTGCACAAGGATGTCCACGGTCCTGGGCTGCTTCGTGTCAAGTTTAGAGAATTGGAAAATATGGGCAACCTCGGCCTGAGGGTCAGGGTGGCCTCCGGGCTCATGGAGGGCTGGAAGCCTGCGGTCCTCACCTGTGCCCCCGCCCTCTTCTCTGGCCATCGTGCCGTCCTCTTGGCGACCTCGCCCTGGGTCTTGCGGCTGTGAGTGGCCTCCTCTGCCTCGCGCTTCATCCTGCCCTGAGGCCACTCCTTTCCTTGCAGCCAGGCAGTTTTCTCCAGGCCTCAGCAGCGCCTGTCCTTTGTCAGGCTCTGGGACCCAGGTGGCCAAAGCAGACAGGCACCTGTGAGAGAGGAGCGCCAGAGAATGGCGCTCACGGTGCTCATGGACCATGGGCACAGGGTGGTGGACCCCGTGGATCCTGGACAGCGTCCAGGGGCCAGAGCTGCACCCGGAAGGCTGGGCGCCTGCTGGAAGTGGGAGGGAGGATGGAGGTGGGCGGAGCCATGAGGCAGAGGAGTGAGAGGTCCCTGTGTGGGCTGGGGAGAAGGGCGGAGGCTAGCAGGGAGGAGGCAGGAGAAGAAGGACACGCAAGCGCAGTTGCCGTGGCTCCCGGTCAGCTGGCTCCTCCAGGCACTGGGATGCTCAACAGGATCAAGGCAGTTGTGCCTGCCCCACCCCCCAGCACCTCCGCCGACCCCCCGAGCCCGGCCACTGCTGAGCTGGCTTCTGTCGCCATCAGGATTAGACCACCCAACCATCGGGAGCTCTGCTGTGTCGCTGGGCTGGCTGCAGTCCACAAGGCAGGCCAGAAAAGTGACCCGCGGGGAGCGGCCCGGGACTGGGACTCCCCCTCGGCACGCCCTGCCCAGGGAGGGGATCCTCACCCAGTCTCCCCTGGCTAGCGCAGGGGGCCAGGCCCTCATGGGCAGCTGTGAAGGGCGCAGTGCTCCCCGGGGAGCGGCTGTCATGGCCAGGATGGAGACTCGGGTTTGGACTCCTGTGCACCGGAAGCTGACGAGCAAGGCGCCCCTGAGGGCCGGATGGGGGCTGCGTGCTGCCGCAGCGCTCTTCTCATGAAGGCTGGACGATGTCCCCCGGTCTTCCTTCACGTGCAGACGTCAAGTCAAGGCCGAAGGCTGCGGCCGCAGAGCCAGAGCTCTGGCACCGGAACGCACTGTTTAAAAAGCGGCGTGACCGACTGGTGCCGCGCACGGCTCTGTCAAGTGCGTCCGGAAGTGGCAATGGGGGAGTGTCCGATCCTGGCAGCGAATGAACGCAAGCCGAGGGAAAGACGCCCCTCCCGGGGCCCTCGGCCGCTCGGGGCCACCGGAGACCGGATGAAGCCCAGCGCGACGCCCAACGCCGTGAAGTGCTGGGCTGAGCTCCGTCTCCTCCTCTGTGTGCTGGAGGTAAACCGAATTTTCCAGGCGTCTTGTCTGTGCTTCGAAAA
The DNA here is from genome assembly GCA_004027915.1 of Capromys pilorides. Classification (NCBI taxonomy): domain Eukaryota; kingdom Metazoa; phylum Chordata; class Mammalia; order Rodentia; family Capromyidae; genus Capromys; species Capromys pilorides. Next base: position 3,701 of record PVKN010001509.1, read on the forward strand.
ACAAAATCCACGCGTCTGGTGCATTTGCCTTCTGTGGTTTGGAAGATGCAAAGCGGTCTTGGAGACAGGAGTCTGAATTCTACAGGAGGAGCCGGTGGCTCTCGGATGTGTGATGTATGTGTTAAATTGCAAGTTCGCCCGTCCGCCGAGCCTGCTGAAAATTTAATGGCTAATATTCTTAACAGTAGCAGAAGTAAACTATGTATGAAAGGAGTTGAATTTCTTCTCTTTTCATGCAATAATGGTTTCTCCCCCTGCTGAGAGACTGGGAAGGAGAGAGGGAGAAGGGACAGCGAGGGAGGGAGGGATCGAGGGAGGGAGGGGGAGGAGCTTTGCGCACTGGAGACCAGGTAGGTAGGGAGCGTCCATCGCCCCACTGGAGGAAGCTGGGCTTCAGCGGGGCCGTGTGGGGTGCTCGGCCCAGTGAGGGGCCGTGCTGTGCCGTGCGCACCTGGGCCCCATCTTCTCCATTTCCACCCACGTGGCCCTGGGCAGAATCTCCCTGCCCCAGGAGGGCGGGCTCCTCTCAGGACTGACTGCCTCTTCTCTGCTTCTAGGGGACACCTGGAAAGCCCGGGCCACGGGGACAGCGAGGCCCAACGGTAACTCCTGTGGCCTGCGGGCCGTCCTGGAGAGCCGGGCGCGTGGGGCGGGGCGGACGGGCTCTGGAGCCGGCACCGGGGCTAACCTTCTCTCCGTCCGTGCAGGGCCCGAGGGGTGAGAGAGGTCCGCGGGGCATCACGGGGAAGCCTGGCCCCAAGGTACGTGCTTTGTCCATCCACAGTGAGCACGTGAGCCCGCCTGTCACCACTGGGGCCAGGAGCCCCTGGGGGTGCTCTGTGGCCTTTTCGCTTGAAAAAGGAAGGTCTTCTCAGAGCCGTTGAAGGAACCCGCTCCTCCTGCAGCTTCTGGAGGGCCAGAGGCGCTGGAGAGGTGTCAGGGAGCGGCAGAGTGTCCCTATAGAGGGACTCCTGGGCCCAGGGTAGACCAGGGTGGTTTACCAGCAGAGACCTCTACTGGGGTGACCTCTGTGGCTTCCCAGTCAGCCTGCCTGGCTGCAGCCAAGCCCAGGGCCCCACTGTCCCCACATGTCCCATCAGATTTGCACGGGCCCCCTGACGTGGACCTCTGGCTGGCTGAGGGCAGAGCAGACTGTAGGAAAGTCTCCCCACCAAGCTGCAGGTGCCTCCTGCATGACTCGCTCTCCCAGCAACCTGATGTACCCCACATCAGGGCGCCTGGGAGAACAGAGGCCTGGGCAGCTCGGGGCAGCTATTGTCCACCAGCTGGAGAATGTTCTTGCAATGTCAGGGCCCTGCCCGTGTCAGCGGGGTCAGCTGTGGTATGGGGCAGGAGCATAGCTGGACTCGGGCTCATGGCCACCCCACTCTGATGTGTCCTTTGCTGAGGACAGGTGGGCTCAAGGAGGGTGCACACGGGCATGTCGGGGTGCACAGGCCTAGGAGAATCACAGCACGCTTCTTTCTCTCCCTCCCTCCCAAGGGTAACTCTGGAGGTGATGGCCCGGCCGGCCCTCCCGGCGAGCGGGTAAGTGTCCTGCCCAGGACCTGGGACATCTTTTGGAGTCCACTGTGACCCTTCCTGGGACCTCCCCTGACGTGTGGGCTTTACTGGGGTGGAGCTGTCAGCCCCACCCACCAAGCCTGATCTCGGGGTGCTGGAGGCTGCTGAGACACAGGAAAGAGGGTGCTCAGCCCTGCCTTGCCCTGAGGGCCCGAGGACACGCATCTGCAGCCGGCCTCTGAACATTCTGGCTGAGCCCCCGTTGCTCGGGGCACGTGCGGGCTGGAATCATGGGGGTGCTTGTGGGCTCAGTGAATGCCAAGCTGCTGGGGAGAGGCCCCCTATCTCACGCTAGCCATCCTCTGTCCTCAGGGACCCAACGGACCCCAAGGACCCACGGGCTTCCCTGGACCAAAGGGTCCCCCGGTAAGTACTGCCTTCTCCCGTGGCCGGCTGCCTTGTACATGGATGTGACCTTCCCCTAGTGCCTGGTCTTTCCCTGGGGGCCTCTGGTGGGTAGGAGGCTCAGTGAGACCCCGGCTGGGCAGCCCGTGGCTGTGTCCATCGGCCCAGACCTCCAGAGCCACCTTACGGGCCCCCTTTTTTGTCTAAACCCTCATCATGTTCCAGTCAGGCCTGTATGTATGGGGTCCCAGGATTGCCATAACAAATGGTCACGACACAACAGCTTCGACCGTCTTCTGTCCCAGTCCTGGAGGTTCTGGGGAGCCTCTGCTCTGGCCTCTCGCCCCCCAAGGCATGGGCTCCCTGCCGATCCTTGACCCATCCATCTGTCCAGTGTCCATCTCCTCTCTGTGTTTCCCTGTGTCCCCAGCTGTCTCTGTGTAAGGACCCAGTCACTGGCTTAGCCGAAGCCCTGGTGGCTTTAAACTGATCACCCAGGCAAAGTCCCAAGGGAGGGCCTATTCCAGCTTCTGGAAGTGAACACTTCAGCATAGCTTTCTGGGGACCTAGCTCATCTCATAGAGTAGAGTCTAGTTCTTCACAGCACCCCCAAAACAGAAAGATACCTGAGCACAGGGGTTGCTGCCCACTGGTGACGTGGCCCCAGAGTGGCCGGGCAGTGCCTGCTGGACCTCAGAGTGCCGGTCTGGCCGCATCTCCCTGCCTCTGTTTCCTCCTGGGGGAAGCACATGCTCACTGGGTCCTGCGGAGTGGCTGTGCTGTTGTGCAGCATGACAGGCAGGAATCAGCGACAGAACCTGGGTCGCCTTCCTCTGAGTTCTGACCTCCACTGTTGCCACCGTGACTGCCTTTGGCAGAGGACAGCACAGGGCACAAGCCCTGAGGGAGCACTGAGCGTGGTACCAGGTCCTGCTCCAGCAGGCGCCTTGCCTAAGTGTGACCTCTTCCCTTTGGTCCTTTCCTCAGGGTCCCCCGGGCAAGGACGGGCTCCCTGGACACCCTGGGCAGCGAGGCGAGACTGTGAGTACCTGGGGGCTGGGGCTGCCTGGCCTGGCCTCTTCCTTCCCTGCAGGTGGGAGTGCGTGACTGCCCGACGTGGCCTGGGGGTCCTCCTGGTTTGGCAGACCGCCTGCAGGGCCCAGGCACATCTGTGGGCACCAAGCAGGAGCTGACTAAGGTCCTAGCAACCTTAGTCCAACTTGATGTGTAAACCACGGGGACCCCAGCCAGCTGTCATCAGCTGCCAAAGCCTTGCGCATGTGGCCGGGCTAGAGCTCTGGGGGCCTCAGCTGGGAAAGTACGGTGCAGGTTCTGCCTTGTAGCTGCACCATGCTGTTGTTTTAGGCTGCACAATTTCAAGAGAAGGGTGGTGGGCCTTGTGCCAAGCCTGGCCATGCCCACCTGGTGGTACCAGGCCTGGGGTTCATTGCTGGGACTGGGTGGGTGTCCCTAATACCTTCCTTAGTGGTAAGGACAAAAGGTGCCCGCCCAGTGGCACTGAAATTTGGCCTTCCTGTAGGCGCCAGCTGTGCGTATGTTGTCAGCCCTGCAGGCAGAGGGCAGCCTTCAGCCAAGCCCTCGCCTTTAGAAGTGTCGTTTCCGGCTACCGTGACTGTGGCTCCCACCGCCACCCTTTGGCAGTGGAGGCATCTGTTAGGAACGTGGTCACTTCCTCTTTGGGGTTCGTCACACTCCCCAGAAGTTCTGTCTTGGGCACCAAGCGACCCCGGTCACACACGTGTCTTAAGGGCCCCAGGCTTGGGACAGCCAAAGCTGTGCGGTGTCAGGTGATTCCTGTCACCTGGCTGTGGTCATGCTCCGTGTCTGCCTGCTTTTCCAGAGCAAAGGACAATTTGCACGGAGTTCTGTAAGTGCTTCCCACAGGGCAGAGCGGCAGCCACGCGGGCTGGCAGAAAGGTCCTTTGTCCCCGCAGCCAGCTTGCATGTACCGGAAGGTCTGGGAGGGCCTCCCCCAGCCCAGGCCGGCCCTGCCTGAAACGGGCCTTTGACTGCGTTAGCTGGTGATCCGATCTCGCTGCTGCTTTAGAAAACGCCTTCCTGTCTGCCGTTGGCGGCGCGTGCTGAGGCCTCTTTTAATTACGCCTTCACCGGGCTCTGCGCAGCCCGCGCCGCCTGATGAATGGAGATGGCTGAGCTCTATCGTTTATTGAGAAAAATTAAAACATGTCTTCCAGGCTTTGCCCGTTTTTCTCTTATACCTTCCCGAGGAGACAAGATAGGAGGTTTTTCAAGCTGCATGCTTTTCGCCCTCTGCCTTAGTCTGGAAAGAGGCTGCTAAAATAATTAGGCCTCGCTGGGGACGGTGGCACATCTGGTGGCTTGTGCTGTGCCGACCACCTCCTTGGACACGGGTGGGACCATGCTTTCCCTGGGGTGTTAACTTAATCTTTATTTAATAAAAAAAAAAAGTGTGCATTCCTGTTCCCAAGTGTGAGCTTGTGGCCCACCCCGTGGCAGGCTCCGTCTCGGCCGCCACATTGTCCCTGAGTCACTGTGGGCCAGATGGCCAGGCCTCTGCCACTTCTGTTGTTAGCACTGCTGTTTGCACAACGTCCCTGGGCCCTGCTGCTTCCCCGTGGTTGTGCCACGGCCTCTGCCCCTCCCTCTGCCCTTGCTTCTGAGCGGGCAGGCACAGGCTTCTGAGAACACCGTTCCACGTGTGGCTGGTGTGGCCTAGTGCATGCAGCTGAGCTCAACCCAAAGAACACAGCCCTCCCAGGCTCTGTGGAGTCCCCGCTTGCTGGACTGCACCAGTGCACAGGGGATGTTCTCCTTGCAGCCTGTTAAAAATACTACCTGTGGGCCGCTGGCTGTGGGAGCCAGGGCCGGCTCCTGCCTGTCCTAAATGCACAGAGACGAGTAGGTTGGCGGCTCTCCCGTGGTATGTGAGAGGCATCTGTGACAAAATCAGAGCCCCCACAGAGTCACTAATGAGCACAGCCCCGGAGGTGGCTCCCATGTCCCCTTGGGAACGAGCGCTTCATGGCCTGAGCCCGCTCGTGTGCACAGGAGCGCAGTGTGGAACGAGTCCGTCTGGCTCCGTGACTTCCATGTGGTTAACACAGGGAGCAAGGGACTTCCGTGCGGTTAATGCCGGGCTTCTCTGATGACACCAACAGCACCACTCTTCAGGGCCAGGGCAGGAAGGGGCTCAGGCCTCCCGAGGAGGGTGGCGAGGTGGCTTCCACAGCCTCAGTCTGCTGTCTCTCTCCACAGGGCTTCCAAGGCAAGACCGGCCCCCCAGGACCCCCAGGTGTGGTCGGCCCTCAGGTAAGACCCGGGGCCCAGGGTTCTGGCGTGAGGGAGGATGACTAGGGCTTGGGGCCCGTGTTCCCTGGTTCTGAGGAGGAGAAGCCGCGGCAGTGGGTGGGGAGGGTGTCCGTGTAGCGTGCCCGAGCACCTGCTGTGCGGATCACACCGAGGGAGTGGCGAGGGCTCCGGGGCTGCAGCTCCTCCTGTAGCTGAGGCAGCTCGCCCTCCTTGCAGTGTCCAGAGTAGCCAACTCTACCACTCCTTGCCAGCATCCTGTGCTGCCCGTGCCAGGCCTGGAGGGCCCGTGGTCAGTGGGAAGAGTAGCTTCTGTCCAGGCTAGAGGCAGAGCCACTGAACGGCAGCAGCCCGCTTGCCAGCATGAGGCTGGACAGCAGGCTCCTGGCCCGAGGTGGCTGTTCCCACACCGCCGATGGGGCACGGGGCTGGTGGTGGGCATGATGGTGTCTACCCAGCTGGCTTTGGCCGGAAGGAGCAGGCTTGTAAGATGGAGGCACGGTGGCCCCTGGTGGCACCCTGGTTGGGGCCTGGATTTCCTTAGACTCAGGGCACAGCCCCTCCCTTGCAGGCCACTGGAGAATGACCAGTGGCAAATGCTGGTTTTCTCCCCAGGGTCCTACAGGAGAAACGGGTCCGATGGGCGAGCGTGGCCACCCTGGGCCTCCCGGCCCTCCTGGTGAGCAGGGACTCCCAGGCCTTGCCGGCAAAGAAGGGACAAAGGTGAGTGGTGGCTTCCACCTCAGGCCGCCTTCCCTCAGGGCCCTGTGGGACCCCTGCTTTTTCGTGCTCCTCGTCTCAGGCTAATCTGGCCACAAATTCAGCTCCGTCTTTGCTCCGTCGGAGCCAGGGCTTGGGCCGACCTGAGCGGGGACAGCATGCAGAGGGGCACAGATCAAAGCCATGCCATCTTTGTGGGGAGCCCTGTCCCCAGCCACAGCCATGCTTGGTACATCCAAGACAGATCTGGTAGGAAGCAGTGCTGTAGGACTCCCCCACCAGGACAGGCTTACGGTAAATTCCAGCAGTGAAAATGCCTGTGGCTCTCCCCTTGTCTTAGTGCCATGCTTGTGGCCCTGGCCTCAGAGCCTCTGCAGGGAGGGAGCCCCAGGGCTGAGGGGGGGCGTCTCAACCGCCTCTGTGTTTGCGCAGCCGCAGATCAGCAGCCTCCCCGGTCTGGCTCGCCAGCTTTTGAGCCTTTCAGATGCTGGCCATGCCCAGGAGCAACTTAGAGATTGGTAAAGCCTAGAAAGAAATAGGAAACCATGCGCACTGTGAGTAGAGGCATCTGAGAGTGTGGCGTGTGAACCGGTCTATCCGGGACACGAGGCTCCCTGAGCTTGGAGAAGGAGGCCAAGGGTCCTTAAGACCCTGTCCTCTTGTGTGGGCTCTGGGGAAAGTCCTGGAATGTATTGTGGCTCGGAGGTTCCTCACAAAGGGCGCAGCCTCACAGGGGCCTCTTTTCGGCCAGTGTGGTTTATGGCCTGAGGAAGCGATGACTTTAAGTTCAGACCCCCTCAGAGAGGTGCTTTCAGCAACATGGCGGCCGCAGGGTCCTCCAGCTAAGCGGGGCTTTGCTTCAGTGACCAATCCCCGGTATTCAGGAAAGGAGGCAGTAGCCCCAGCTCCGGCGGAGAGCCCAGGGCAGCCCTGTAGAATTCGAGGGACCCAAGTCTTTTCCCTAGATTTGTGCAGAACGAGCCCAAAGGGTGCCGTGTGCACCAGGCCTTGTGTTCCATCCCCAGCACCAAAAAAACCCCTAAGAGAACAGAAACCAAAGCAAGAGTTCCCTTGACGACCAGGAGGCTGGGGAAGCCCTGTCCAGCACCCAGAAGCCGGGAGGCCTGTGGTGCGTGGCAGGCAACTGCATGTCTCTGCTGCATTCCAGGGTGACCCGGGCCCGGCTGGCCTCCCTGGAAAGGATGGGCCCCCAGGCTTACGTGGCTTCCCTGGGGACCGAGGGCTCCCTGGCCCAGTGGTAAGTGGGGAGCCAGGTGGGGGGACAGCAGGGGTCAGTGCATGGCCTAGGGTTCTGCCCATGGTGCCCTCGACCACATCTCCCTACTTTGCAGGGAGCCCTGGGGCTGAAAGGCAACGAAGGTCCCCCCGGACCCCCAGGCCCCGCGGTGAGTCTGAGCCTTCTGTTTCGTTCCTTCCAAAACCCACTCTGCAATAAGATAGGCATCCCCAAGAGCTGGAAGGGCGCACGCAGGGGACAGGGCAGCGCAGGGCTGAGCAGCGGCAGCGTGGGTGGCCCTGGGGTGCGTGTATGTGGGAGAGCAGGCGGCAGGTGGAGCAGAGGGGTGGCACAGTCTCACATGCTGCCCCCCTGGGGGAGCAAGGATGCCCCTCCAGGGATGGTATAGACCTCGTGGGCGCTGGGAGAGCTCCCCCAAATCACTGGCCTCTTCCCTTGGTGAGTTGCGGGTCGTGTGAGAGAGGGCAGGTCACACCCTGCTGTGGGTGTGACCCCATAGCGGGCTGGGTGTCCCCAGCTGCAGTGCCCATGCCCAGGGATGAGGCCTCCCCTAGGAAGTCTGCCCTGCTGGGAGCACAGTGGGCAGACCCCAAACAGAAAGAGGGTACCAGATACAGGGCAAGAGCACTAGACAGGCAGGCGGGGAGGCTGTGCTCCCCAACGCCAGAGTGGGATGGGGTTCTGAGAGGATCGCTGGTGAGGAGGTGATGCGGGAGCCTGAGGGCTGCACCACAGGCCGCGGGAAGCGGGGAGGGCTCTGGGGGTGGGGGGCAGGGCGGCGTAGCTGGTGCTTTTAGGCACCCAGCCCTGCCCGCAGAAAACCGAGCGTCCCAACACCTTCTGGCCCCGCTTCAGGGATCTCCGGGGGAGAGAGGTCCTGCTGGTGCGGCTGGACCCATCGGCATCCCCGGGCGCCCTGGGCCGCAGGGACCACCAGGGCCGGCTGGAGAGAAAGGGGCTCCGGTAAGTGCAGCGTCGGGGTCCCCTTGGTGTCTGGTGTGCATTCCAGGGCTGTGGCCAGCCGACCCCAGGCCAGGTCATGGCCGAGGGTCCTGACACGGACCCAGCGTGCCACCCATGCATGGTAGGTCCCGGCCCACCCGACAGTGCCTGGCCCGTGAGTGTAGGTGGGGTGCGCCTGTGTGACCACCCTCCCCGCAGCCCTCATCCTTTGGGGCCCAGTGATGCTCTGAATAAGGCCTTGGCCCTGATCTCTTGATGGGGAACAGGCTCAGTGAGGCAGGGAGCCACGGTCCGGGCACTGCCACCTGCGGAGCCAGAGGGGCATGCTCTGAGGCCTGGTGGGAGGAGGCTCAGCCACGCAGCCACCTGGCCGACAGCCCAGGTCCCCGTGAATCCCTGAACGCGCCCCTTCCTCCTGGGTGTGCCCAGAGCAGCTGGCCGTGCCCAGGGGTGCCCGCCCGATTCTGGCCACACCAACCCAGCCATGTCTGACGCCCAGGCCCTACCCCGACCGTTGCTGGCTTCTGCTGTGCAGCTTCCACCCCCGCCCCCCACGTTGCCTTCCTAGAACTCCGAAACCTCTTCCATTCCCGATCATTCTTAGCTCAGGCGTCAGTGAGAACTGACAGGCCAGGGGCAGCCTGAGTGGATGCATGCTGGTGGCCTGCCGGAGCACAGTGTCACTCCATGTGTTGGGTGTTCATTGGCTCGCTGGTGAAAACACAGCCGGCTCCTGCCCCTAGCAGTAGGTCCCCGTGTTGGGGACATCCCTGCCACCGAGCACCCCTTCCCATGCTCTCGGCCATTCCAGGGGCCTGTGACCACGTGCGGTGAGGTGCCTGAGCCTATGTTCTTTGGGTTCTGTGGCTGGGAACCCAGAGCCCTCGGGCGCTCGGCATGCACAGAAATGCCAAGCTGGGGTGGACTCTGTTTGGGTCCTCATTTCAAGCCATTAAATATTTAAGCAGGAGCCACGCAAGAGCTGCGCTGCTGGGAGCAGCCGCAGAGGGACAGCAGGTCAGGAGCAGCCAGGGCCCGCCCAGTGCACTTGTCTGAAGCACTGTGCAGGGCAGAAGCTTCCCTGGTAGTTTCTGGCATCCATAGGGTGGATATTGGCATCAATGTGAGCCACATTTGAGGCATGGGGAGCGAATTGTGTAGGCAGCGAGGGCAGGCAGGCTGGTGGCCTGGCTCCACGTGGCTGCTTCTAGAGCAAAGGCTGAGTGCATCTACGTCCCTGTCCCCTCCCCACTGTGCGACCCTCGTCCTTGATGTGTCAGAGGAAGGGGTGGTGTGCATCCCTGGCGGGGTGACAGTGTGGCTGGTAAAACTGAGACTGGGGAGGACCTGAGGGGTGATGGGGTGGTGTGCAGTCACGCAGACGGCGGGCACGAGGGGCTCGGGAGTGTGTATGACTGCTGTGTGTTCTGCACGCTTGTGTGTTCTGCGCGTGTGCTTGGGGGTGCGTTATCTATGTATGTGTCTGCATATCCATGCCTGTTCACGTACATGGGTGTGATGCTTGTGCGTAGGCTGTTCCTGTGTGTGCAAGAGTGTGTGTGTAAGGACACACGTGAGTACACATGTACAGACAAGCATCTGGATGAGTGTTTGTGTGCGCGCACAGATGTGTGTGTTTGTACAGACAGGGCATCTACCGAACATCGTGGTAAAGCCAGTGGACCTGGAGCCCAGGCCGGCCCAGTCACTGCGTGGGGCTCTGGGACACGCCCTCGGGTGGTCTCCCACACAGCAGGCTGAGTTGGGGTCCTGGCTCTGCTGTTTGCTGGCCGTGGCTCCGTCTCCTCCCACATGACCAGCCCTTGCTAATGCACATTAGCCCTTGCTAATGCACATGGGTTAATCTCAGTGGAGCACCAGCTGCTCAAGGCGCAGGGCAGAGCTGGCCCTTGGTGTTACCCACTGGGGCCCAGCTTCCGGCCCACAGCCTTCTTGGAGCGGCGCTAGTGGTGGGAGGTTCCTGCCACGAAGCCGCAGTTGACCAGGGCTCTTCTGTGCTCTCTAGGGCGAGAAAGGCCCACAAGGCCCGGCTGGCCGAGACGGGCTCCAGGGTCCTGTGGGGCTTCCTGGTCCAGCTGGCCCTGTGGGTCCCCCTGGTGAAGACGGCGATAAGGTAAGGAGACTGTATCACTGGTGGTAGGGGAGATGTGGGGGAAGGAGGGAGGGAGGGAAAGGAGAGAGAGAGAGGCAGGAGCCTTAAACTGCAGGGCACACAGGGACACAGAGAGTTGGGTGGCAGGGGACCCTGCCACGCTGCAGTCCTGGTACTCAGTAGCACAGAGAGTAGCAGCAATGAACCAGGGCTCTGGCCTGCTCAGGGGAGCATGGAAACCACGCGGCTGCCCCGTGGTCTTGGTGGTGCCCAGGGCTGGTGCTGTTTGCTGCCAGGGAGGGGACCGTGCCTCCTGCTCCTTTCTGAATCACTTCAGAGTCTGCATCTGCGGAGCTGGGCTTGATGTGGTTTTACTCAATCGCTATTTTTAAACATCTTCCCTCGAATTACCGAGGCTGTGTCACGTTAGGAGCGCGCTTCGTGATCCAGCGCTCTTACTGCCGAGCTTGCATTTTGGACTCCATTCAGTGAGGACAGCGAGACGTAGCTCTGTGGCTGAGCTGTCCCTGATGACAACTCTCTGTTGTCCTCTCTAACCCAGTCACCTCTCCAGGTGGGGGGACAGGGACCCAGAGGAGGTTTCAGGACCTGCGTGGGGAGCACAGCAGCCGTGCTGCCCTTGCTGTGTGGGCCTTTCCGATCCTCCTTCCCCTCTTGTCATGGCCGTGCACATTCGGTATGGTGTCAGATCTGTACCTCGGGCTTTCTAGCCCCTGTATCCGAAAGGAAATCAAATAAATGGATGGAGACGTTGCTGCTTGGGGAGGTCGTAGTCCTCCAAAGGACTGAGTTGTTAGTGTCCACGGAAAAGTAATTGTGGAGAATACCATGTCCTCACTGTCAAGTGCCTGACAGCGCCCTCCTCCTCTGCCCCCAGGGAGAGATCGGGGAGCCTGGACAGAAAGGAAGCAAGGGGGACAAAGGCGAGCAGGTATGGGGTGCGCAGGGGGTCGGGCAGCCGCGAGTCCGGGGTCGGTTCCTGTGGTCAGCCAGGCTGGGAGTCCTCTCCTGTCTGGGCCCACACGGTGTCTTCCTAGTGTGGGCAGGAGTCACACCCCTGGGGACTGCCCTCGGTGGGTCACCCCCCGAGCCGTCAGCGCGTGGGGTCTGCGCTGCGTCTGTGACTCAACAAGCAGCCTGAGTCTTCGTTTGTTCTCCTAGGGTCCCCCCGGGCCCACGGGTCCTCAAGGCCCCATTGGACAGCCAGGCCCCGCTGTGAGTATCTCCGCCCAGTGACCCCAGCAAGATCAACCCCCCCCACCCCAAGCTGCTGCTTGGCCTCAGCTCAGTTCCGTCCCTCAGGGTGCAGATGGGGAGCCGGGCCCCCGTGGACAGCAGGGCCTCTTTGGGCAGAAAGGAGATGAAGGTTCAAGAGGCTTCCCTGGACCGCCAGGGCCCGTGGGGCTCCAGGTAACCGCGGGGTGTTCCCGGGTGGGGTCTGCTGCAGAGGCCCCCTTATTTTGCTGGGTCATGGACATCTATCTACCTTTCAAGAGTGGGGAAGCAGGCCGAGTGACAGGTGGTGGGAGTGGCGCGGCTCTCGGGGTCCAGACCCGCCCCGGGGTCTCCACAGGCCTCCTAGAAGCGGGAAGGGCGACTGGCTTCAGGGAAGGGAAGCAGCGTCGGCCTCTGCGCGCGCCGCTGCCTGGAAGCCGCTGCTGCCTGCACCGTGCACTTGCTTTGCATGCGCTGCATGGTGTGTGGTGCTCGCAAAATCCAATGCTTGGCGTACCCCAGACATACACCTTGTGCCCGGCCTTCCTTTCACATTGCAAGGCGTTGGGTGTCATTGGACGTTCTTGGGACCCATGACTATTTATTCTGGAAGACACGATGTTTAGTTACTGCGCAGCGCTTCGGCACATGGTGGAGACATAGCTTAACCAGATGTCTCCAGGCTGCTGGCTCATTAGTTTATTGTTTTATGGGGCACTGCCGTGCGCCCCGCTGCCCATAAATCCTGGCGTTCTCCTCTAATTATTTCCTCCTGCTAATTCTGAGCCTAGAATTGTGGCATGGCATGTTCTCAAGCTGAGACAGACTCGAGACTTGGGGAAGCTCATTAGGACCTCCGCAGGGCCTCGGAGGTGGAGGTGGCCGTGGGTGTGGATTTCCCGTGCAACACCTAACCCTGCTCCTGTTTGCAGGGCCTGCCCGGACCTGCGGGTGAAAAGGGCGAGACAGGAGATGTGGGCCAGATGGTAAGCGTGGCTAGGCTGCAGGGCCCGCTACGGCTACCTGTTTATGCACTGGAAGAATTGGCCTCTCCCCTGGGCTCATGGCCTCTCCTCCTAGGGCCCGCCTGGTCCCCCTGGCCCCCGAGGACCTTCAGGAGCTCCAGGTGCTGACGGGCCTCAAGGTCCTCCAGGTGGAATCGGGAATCCCGGCGCTGTGGGTGAGAAGGTGCGGTCTCCACTGTGACGTGTGTGTGACTACAGAGTGTGCGTGTGCGTGTGTGCGTGTGTACATGCGTGGCCCTGGGTGCAAACTTGTACACCCACACGTGCACTCACATGCGTGTGCATGCCTGGGCCCGTGTACACCTATGTGCACTCCTATGCTCACGCGTGGGTGGACATACAAGAACCAGTTCCACCCATGCGTTTTACAGCTGAGCTGTAGGTGTCCCTGTGCTGGAATCGGGTCTCTGGCCGTCCATCAGGGTGGCCTTTAGCGGAGCTCTCTACTCCAGATGAGCCTTGGGGGTCCACATGCACCCCCTCCTTGAGGGGCCACAGGGGCTGGGCCTGCAGTCTCTGCTCAAGCTGCTCCTGATCTTTTGTGGCCCTTGCTCAGCAATCTTTGAGATTGTGGCCCTTGGGCCGTGGAGGCCACTGAGGGTGCGCGACAGGCCTGTGCACACGTGTGCGCACCGGGCGCAGCATGGAGTGCCCACACGCAGAGCCCAGAGCGCACCCACGGCGGGAGGGAGGACGTATCCAGGCCCTCTGGTTCCCAGCCCAGCCGCACACGGGGAGCTGGAGAGCAGCTCCGAGGGCGGGGCCTCGACCTGGGGCTCCTCCCGGACACCTGCTGCCCTTCATTCACTGCCCTCTCCTGAGGGCCCCGTGCAGCTTCACTGCCTGTCATCTGAGCCCCTTCTCCAAGCTTGGCAGACCCGCCTCCTGCCGTGTGCAGACCATGTCCCTTGCCACGCGGCACCCTCCCTGTGCCCTCACCCGGTTCCTTCCTCATGGCCCTGCCCTGATGTCTGTGGCATTATCCGGAGACAGGGACTCCCTGCCGCCTTGGGTCCCTGGTGCCTGAAGGCAGCAGGCTGACTTGGGCCGTGCTGGCAGCCGCAGCAGTTATCCCTGTCCCTGGGTGACCCCTGGTGACACCAGCCTTGTCTTCCCAGGGGGAGCCCGGCGAAGCTGGTGAGCCTGGCCTTCCGGGAGAAGGGGGCCCTCTGGTGAGTGTGCGGGCTCTGTGGGCAGGCTGGGTCCCCACAGGGCACCGACGTGGCCTTCACTAGCTCACTGGTAGCTCTGCACTCCTTCTGTGAAGTGGACGCTCCAACCCTGTGGTGCAGACTGAGGCCACAGAAGTGTGGTCCAGGGAGGCTGTGTGTGGCTGGGGCCTGCGCATGCTCACACACCCACGGCCTCTCAGGGCTGAGCGCGTGGGAGGGTGAGTCGTGCTGCTCAGGGCAGCGGGGAGCCTGGCTGTGCAGGGCCCCAGCCAGCCAGGGGCTCCTTGCCCGGAAGCCCGCACATGGGAGGCACCTGCAGGAAGGTAGAGCAGCCACCCCCCTGCCCTCGCTGTCCCCGTGGGCTCAGCTGGTGCCGAGCAGGGGCTGTCCCCAGCCAGGCCCCTTGGGTGAGCGTGTGGCAGCTCAGAGGCCTGACCTTGCCTCTTTCCCTCCAGGGACCCAAAGGAGAAAGAGGAGAGAAGGGAGAGGCCGGCCCCTCGGGAGCCGCTGGACCCCCCGGGCCCAAAGGCCCTCCCGGAGACGACGGCCCCAAGGGCAGCCCTGTGAGTAATGCCACGGGTAGTGGGGAGTGGTGGGGTCCCTGCTCCCTGAGTCATTCCTCCTGGATGGCGGCAGTGCAGTCCACTGGGCGTGGGCTATGGATGCTTTACTAGGCTTTTGGGGTTCCCACAGCAACTATGCTGGGAGAGTCATGGATGAGGAGGTGGGGAGCGGCCTTGAGGGTCTCATCCTCAGGTTGCAAGGGCAGGGTCCAGGTTGCTGCAGTGCCTGCCTTTGGCCTGCCTCGGCCCTGCAGCAGGAGCTGCTTGGAGCCACCATTGGGAAGCCTGGGGCGCAGGCCATGGCCCCAGCTGGGGCCTCCAGGATGAGCGCATGGGCAGGAGGCACAGGGAAAGGCCTCCTTGGCTGAAGGGCCCTGGCGTCAGGCTGTCCTTGCCTGAGACGGGGTGGTAGCAGGTGCGCCAGGGCAGTGAGTGCTGGACCTGGCCGAGGTGTGGTCTCACTGCTCACAGCCCAGGCCTGCGCCTCTTTCTGTTTTCCAGGGACCAGTAGGTTTTCCTGGCGATCCTGGGCCCCCCGGAGAGCCTGGCCCCGCGGTAGGTGCTGCTCTGCGCCGGGCCCGCAGCCCTGGCTTTCTGCTCCCCGCCCAGTCCCTTCCCCTCTTCCTGCTGACCCCTCTGGTCACGCTCTCTTCTGGAGCAGCGCTTACTCCACAGCGTGCCCCCTGTCTGGTCCCAGTGCCCGGTCCTGGACATGCCCACCTTCAGGGAGGGCCTGAGGGCGTGCTGGGGGCGGGGCTGAACGTAGGGTTCTGTCTGGGGGGCAGGCAGGAACTTGCTTTGTTTCCACCCAGGGTCAAGACGGTCCCCCTGGTGACAAAGGAGATGATGGTGAACCTGGACAGACGGTGAGCCCGCGTGGCCCTCCCCGGGGAACGTCTGTGCATGCTGGGGTTTGTAGCTGGCTTGGCTCCCTGACAAGGGTGACTCCTGCCTGCGACGGGGCCTTGTGAGAGCACTGAGGTCTGATGAAAGCTACGGACAGAAAGAGGGAAGGAGGCATGTCCCGTGCTAGCAGTGGCTTTGCATGTGGCTCTTGTATGTCAGGACTGGCCCACGTGGCTACTTGGTGGGCCTCAGCCCGTGGTTAGGGATGGAGAGCATGGCATGCTGTGCATCTTTCACTCAAGGCAGGCATCGACCCATCTGTGGGGCCCCAGGAAGTGCTCTGCTCTGAGGCAGCCCCTGCCTTGGCGCCTCCTGCCCCTCGCCAGGTTGCTGGGCAGCTGCTGACTGTGAATGTCTCGGTCCTTCTCCTGTTGCTATAATGAAAAGCCATGGGCAGCACCCCACCATAATGGCCTTGGTCAGCTCCTGAGGCAGAACTTGCGGTTCCTGAGCCCCTCGCAAAGCCCTGCCATTTCATTCCATCTCTGCCAATTGCAGCCTGAGTGCTGGGGGGATT
This sequence comes from Capromys pilorides, assembly GCA_004027915.1. Lineage (NCBI taxonomy): Eukaryota > Metazoa > Chordata > Mammalia > Rodentia > Capromyidae > Capromys > Capromys pilorides. Next base: position 19,412 of record PVKN010001509.1, read on the forward strand.
CAGACCCAAGTAGGGCTTCCGGGCCTCGAGCCCCATGCCACCCAGAATGCACCTGGATACCAGCTCTGGAGCTGGGGTCGCTGGCAGCCGTTTCTGGCTGCCCAGGAGCCACCTGCCTGCACCCTCAGTGTGGTGCCAGCTCCCTCGTGGGGTGCTTGGGGGAGGATGGAGACGGTCCCTGTGTGCAGGAGCAAGGGCCCTGCCTCGCCCAGATGGCATCCAGGTACCTGGCCAGGCCACTTTCTGACAGGCACAGTGTGGCAGCTTCGGGAGCCCATGCAGAACCGGCTGGGACACCCAGAGGGAGGTTGTGTGAGCCAAGACTGAGGGGGGCCTCCGTGCCTCCCAGGAGGGCGCCTCCTTCTGCAGACCCCTTGCTGACTCTGTTCTTTTTCCACACCAGGGATCCCCCGGCCCCACTGGCGAGCCTGGCCCATCCGGGCCCCCAGGAAAGCGGGTGAGTTGGCTGTGGGCACCCATGACAAAGCCCCCTGCCCCTCCCTGCTGGCCCTCGCGCCTTCCGTTATCTGAGGGAGAAGCCGCTGCCTTGGCTGGGTGCTCCCTGGCCTCCTGCCTTGACTCCCTGGGCCCCACGCTGTCAGATCCATGCAGAGAAAAGCAACTACTGAGCAAAGACTCTCCCGGCCCCGGGGAAAGGGGCGTCTGCCTGCATGCGAGGTGCAGGACTGGGCAGAAGGAGGGTCACTGGCTGGACTTGCCCCAAAGGGAACACTCAAGGCCCAGTCAGAAGGGGCAGCTCTCGGGGTGGCCAGCATGTGCCCAGGCTGCCGCAGAGCCCGGCTGGTGACCTGAGTCCTGGGACTCAGGTGTGTGCAAGGCCTTCATCCATGTTGGCCTTTCTCCAGAGGCCTCTTGCCTGTCCCCTGGCTGCACCCCACCTTTGCCCCACCTCTCCCAGTTCCCTAAGCTCACCATCTGGCTTCGCCTTTGTTCCAGGGTCCCCCAGGCCCTGCTGGCCCCGAAGGCAGACAGGGAGAGAAGGGAGCCAAGGTGAGCTTCTCAACCAGTCTGCGGACCACGAGACTTCTGGTGTGGGGGCCCTGGCCGTCAGCAGCCGGAGGTGGTTGGCATGACCAGCACCATAAGAGTGGTGGTGCACTGTTGGCTGGGGCAGCCCAGGCACCCGGGGCACCCCGCGGGAATCGTGCCTGGCCCGCGTGCCCTGAACGCCCAGGCATGCGATCCACTCTCTACAGGGAGAAGCCGGCTTGGAAGGCCCTCCTGGGAAGACTGGCCCCATTGGCCCGCAGGGGTCTCCAGGGAAGCCCGGGCCCGACGGCCTGCGCGGGATCCCTGGCCCTGTGGTAAGGGGGCCAGGCAGGGTAGGGAGGGGGCAGAGGCCCTGGGGACAGGGCTGTGGTATAGGCTCACATGGAGGGTCTTGGTGTTTCAGGGAGAGCAGGGTCTCCCCGGATCCCCGGGCCCAGATGGACCACCTGGCCCCATGGTGAGTGATGTCCCTGGGGCTTTGGAAGGGGTGGGTGGCACCAGGAAGCCCTGGGACTCTGGCATTGACCCCTCTGCCTCCTCTTGCAGGGTCCCCCAGGACTGCCTGGGCTCAAAGGAGATTCGGGACCCAAAGGTGAAAAGGTAAGCAGGGCCCTTGGCCTGTGCCGCAGCTCTGCAAGCTGTTGATCTGCAGCCCAAAGGCCTCGTGGCACCCAGAACTACCTGCTGGGCATGAGGTCCCGGCGAGGGCCATGGGGACCCCGGTGCGGTGCCGGCTCTGGGGCCAGGGCCACGTCCTATACAAGCTGCACAGGAGCTCTGTGGCAGCAAGGCCCTGGATTTCATTACTTGGTGTTGATTTTTTCCCTGCTTCTAATGATTTCTTTGCAAACATCGGGTAAGCTGGACAGCCGTGCCTGGAGGAGGCCGCTGGGCCTCACTGTCCTCCAGGGCGGGGCCTCAGCAGCTCCGCTGGGGCCTGACGCAGCAGAGGCCAGGGGCCCTCGGAGCTCTGTGGCCACTCACCACGCTCTGGAGCTTCCTTGTGGAAGGCAGGAGGGACGGTCGTCACCGTGCCGGCTGGCTGTCCCCTCCCTTCGGCTCAGTGCCCTCACACCTGCTTGTTCCAACAGGGTCACCCTGGTCTGATTGGACTCATTGGCCCACCCGGAGAGCAGGGCGAGAAGGGCGACCGAGGCCTGCCAGGGCCCCAGGGCTCATCTGGCCCCAAAGGAGAGCAGGTATCAGAGCTGAGGCCATCTGGAGAGCGTCTCTCACACTGCAGTGCCCAGGAGGACCCATGGGGGGACTCAGGCTGGCCCAGGTGCTGGGCCAGTCCTGCACCTCGCATGCAGGCAGATGCCCCTTTGCCCCGGGGCCCTCAGATCTGTCCAGATCTGTCTCCCATGCCCTCCGCAGACCAGAGCCTGTGATCCAGCTTGCTGCTTAGGAGTCCAGACAGCTGGCAGCAGTGCCCACCTGTGTCTCAGTGCAGGGCACAGGGTCACTGCCCTGTGCCCTGCACTCCCTGCCCGAGGCCCTGCAGACCCCACACTTCCCCAAGACTGCATGGCTGCTTGGGGTTGACAGCCACATCCTGCAGCTCCCAGCTGCTGGGACGCGGCGGGCGGAGAGAGGAAGCCGGGGTCTGGAAGGGGAGAACTGTGTGTGACCTTGCACTCCCCTGGGTGGGGTGAGGGTGCTCATCTCACTGTGCCCTTCCAGAGCACCCTGGGCCTGAAGGAGATGGGCTGGGATAGAGCAGGAAGCACAGAAGCCGGGGGCTGGGGGTGCCTAGCGTTCGTGGCTCTGGCTACACTCCTGGACCCAGGTGGCTCTGTGCCTGGTGGCTCAGTGACCACAAGAATTAGACACCAGGGTTCCCTGCTGCCCAAAGGAAACCCCTCTGTGTATGCCTGGCCTCTCCCACGTCCGACTCCGTGCTTCATCCGGGCCACGTTGCTGGTAGAAGGTGTCCACTAGGCTGGAGGGTCACGGGATTTGTGAAGTGCCCACGGCCCCGGGCCCTGCGCCTGCTCCCGAGGGAGGCTGAGCCGCCAGCCCTGTGCTCCGGCTCACCTCTGCTCTCTGCCCCTCTGCAGGGCATCACCGGTCCTTCCGGCCCGCTCGGCCCCCCGGGGCCCCCAGGCCTGCCGGTGCGTATCTGGGCAGGCAGGGTGGGTGGGTGGCGTGAGAGCCGCAGCTGAGGAGACCAACAGGGAGGGCCTGGGTTGGTTTGGGCTCCAGGTCCCAGCAGTGAGGAGGAGGATTGGAGGCCCTAGGTTGGGTGGGTGGTGGGTGCCAGAGAGGCCCGTGAGACGCCGTGGGGGCTCGTGAGCAGGGTCGCTGCCTCTGGGCACTCCAGCCTGGGCCGTGCCTGTGTTTGGGACCCAGTATTCCAAGGGTGAGGCTCCACTCCCCACAGCCGGTCTCCTGGCCAGCCTCAGGCCCCAAGGGCCCCAGGAGGCCCGGGCTGCTGTGGCCCTGTAGGGGGGACTGTGACCACACTTTGCCGCCTGACCCTCTGCTCTCTGCTCCCTGCAGGGTCCACCAGGTCCCAAGGGTGCCAAAGGCTCCTCGGTAAGTGCTGCTGACCGGAGGGGAGGGGCGGACAGTGTCGCCCGAGATGCCCCAGCCTGGCGCGAGTGCAGGAGTCCTGCCTGGCTCCTCCTGGCTCCCTCTCCTTTTTTATTCTAGATGCATTGGTGGTGGTCTTTATTATTAATGTTACATATTTTTTGAAGAACAAAAATGCTGTTGTTCTGTTTACTAGTTTTAAAAATTATTTTAACCATAGAGATTTATGGAGGGGAGGGGCATGGTAACTTGATTGCACCCAGAATGCTTAATGGTCTAAGCAGGTAGTAAGCATTTCTATCTCCTTACATGTTTTTATTTGCGTCTTTGATTAACATGCAGTGATGGTGTGCGTTTCGGGGGCGCAGGGCAGTGTTCCAGTACCTGGTGGTGTCTCCTGCCAGGTCCGGGCCCCTGACGCTTGCCTGTGGTTCACACACTTTGGGCTGGTCCTTCCTCATTTCTGGTTGTTCAGAGCATTGAGTAGGTGGCCCAGGGCCCTGTGCTGTGGATGGACTCCCTGCTGCCCGGCTGGTGTGGCTCCTGCCGTCTGGGCCCCTCTTCCTCTTCTCGCCCTACTGGGCCTCTGGTGACCAGGGCCTGCCGCACGTCCCCCGGGATGCTGCCTTCACATTACCCAGCATCCTTCTGTTCCACCCAGCTCCATGTGAGGCAGGGTAGTGTTCTGTGCTGTATGCTCAGCCGGCGGAGCCCCACTTTCGTCGCCCGCGTGTCTGTTGACGGGAATCTTCGCAGGCTCCATGTCTGAGCCGCTGATGTAGCGGGAGAGCCGCTGATGCAGCTGGGCACTTCTTTTTCTGTCTGTTTGTCCCTGCACTGTCCCGGGCTGCCCTGATCGCTCGGGCTGGGCTGTGCTGGTGGCAGTGCTCGCTCTTGGTACCCCTAGCCCCAGGCCCATTCTGGAGCCCAGGGGTGCCACCGGCACCTCTCTTCCCATGGTGACCAAGTGCTGCTTCTCTCTCCCCAGGGTCCCACCGGCCCGAAGGGTGAGGCAGGTCAGCCAGGACTCCCCGGGCCCCCCGTAAGTAGCCATGGACAAGGGGGTGGGGTAATGCAGGTCACATCTCTCTGCGAGGCTCACTTGCCAGAACTGCCAGACCCATCTGGTCTGGCCGGCAGGGCTGAGACACAGGAGGGGAAAAGGAGTCACCAGGCCGGCCCTGGGAAGCCTGGGGGGAGGGAGAGGAAGTGTGTGTGTGTGTGTGTGTGTGTGTGCGCGCGCACATATCTGTTCGTAGCACGTATGTGTGCGTACATGTAGGTATGAAGGGATGTGCGTACACATGTGCTTATTTGTATGTGCATATGCACATGTGTGTGCCTGCATATATGCTTATGTGTTCGCCTGTGTGTATGTGCAAATGTGCACTCACATGTGCATATGTGTGTGCTGCACGCCCATATGTGTATGTCGGGGTGGGAGCAGTAGCCAAAGCCCCAGGGTGCAGCTGGGGTGCAGTGTGCCCTGCAGGACGCCCTTGTGTTCTTTCGGCCTTGGACCCCATCCTGTGGCCGTGGAGCCTCCCAGGAGGGGGCTACACCCTGTATTCACAGCATCCACTGAGTACGGCCCCAGTGGGGGAGCTGTGGAGTCCAGAAGGGTGCTCTGGTCACCCCCAAGGCCTGGCCTTTTGTCCGGCTAAGGCCAGAAGGGCAGACTAGGTACACGGAAGGCCTTAGCTGTGGCCCACCCCGCCCACCACCATCCCCCCTGCATGCAGGGCCCCCCGGGCGAGGTCATCCAGCCCCTGCCGATCCAGGCTTCTCGGACACGGCGGAACATCGATGCCAGCCAGCTGCTGGATGATGCAGCGGGCGAGAACTACATGGACTACGCCGACGGCATGGAGGAAATCTTTGGCTCACTCAACTCACTGAAGCTGGAGATTGAGCAGATGAAGCGGCCGCTGGGCACGCAGCAGAACCCTGCACGCACCTGCAAGGACCTGCAGCTGTGCCACCCCGACTTCCCTGACGGTGAGGCTGGGACACCGCCTGGTGCCTGGGCTGGGTGGCCAGCACCCACCACCTCCTCACCCCCACTGCCCTGGAGGCAGAGGGAGCATGGGCTCTCTGTGACCCACAGCAATGGCCTTGAGCTTCAAGGCCAAGCAGACCTGGCCTCACGTCTCTGGACCTATAGATAGGGGTGGGAACTGCTGTGGGGGAGGGCAGAGACAGATGCGCATGGGGTACAGTGCCCTTGGCTGGGCACTTGGCCAGCCCCACATGGGTCAGGGTCAGGATCTGTCTCAGATACTTTTCTCTCATTGCTGGGACAAAATATCTGCCACCCAGAATTAAGGAAGGAAAGGTTTATTTAGCTCACAGTTAGTGGAGGTTTCAGTGCATACTCAGCTGGCTCCCAAGCAGAGTGGCACGTGGCAGAGGGCAGCCGTTCATGGCAGCAGAAAAACAGCAAAGAGCCAAGGGAGGAGCAGTGGGTGCCCCAGCCGGGAAGCCTGTCTCCTCCCCTTATACTGCACTCAGGCTGCCCACCCCAGGATGGGCACAGCACCCATTCCCAGAATCCTACACTGGATAGTGAATTAATCACAAGCTCTGAAAGCCACCCTGGTGACTGCCTGAAGCTTGGCGGGGACAGCTAGGCGCAAACCATGGCAGGATCCATGTCAGATGCCTTAAGTGCTGGACCACGGGGCAGTGCCATTCAGCGCTCAAGCCAGACTCGTATGGAACAGAACCGCGTTAGCTGGCTGGTCTGGCCCTAGAACAGAGGTGCAGGGCCTGGGAGACGCCATGGGTCCAGCAGACTCACCCCCAGATACATGAGCTTCCAGAATGCATTCCAAGCATCCTCTGCCTTTCTGTCCCCACCTGGCCCTGATTCCCTGACCCCTTTGCAGCTGCTCCCCACAGTGGCTGTGTTTGTGAGTCTGTCCACACCCCTCACTGCTTGATGGGCTCTGAAGGCAGAGGCGAGTCCAGGGAAGGCCCCGCTGGTCTCCAGCCTCATGCAAGTCTTGCATTAAGTCTTGCACCGCAGTGTCACTGGGCTCTGAGCCACCCAGGTGCGGCTTTGTGGCCAGCCTCCTGCCTCTCGCTGCAGGTGAATACTGGGTGGACCCCAACCAGGGCTGCTCCCGGGACTCCTTCAAAGTCTACTGCAACTTCACAGCGGGAGGTTCGACCTGCATCTTCCCAGACAAGAAGTCGGAGGGGGTGAGTACCCGTGGGGCCTCGGCCTCCAGGCGGGCGAGGTGGCCCCTGTGCGCCTCACATCCACAGCTTTTGTAATTAAGACGGAGACCAAGAGCTGATCATTTCGCCTGCAGAGCCGCCTCTGTCCAGAGCTTCTCTGTTGAGGGGATTTGCTAGGGAGTCCTGAGCTCGGCCCGTTAGTGCGAGGGGTGGTGGCTGCCGCTGCTGGCTGCCAGCACCGACCCCGGGAGGCCTCCCAGCCCTGGGCCGCGGCCTGTCCTGGAGCTCAGCTGCACTCCCCACCTGGGGCCAGCCCAAAGCCTGTGGAAGGACAGAGAAGCGGCCCAAAGGCGTTCCCTAAAGGCTGTCGTGGGCCTGAATGCTTGAGCAGCTCACACCCAGGACGTGCTCCAGGCTCCTGGCCACCCAGGGTTGTCTTCAGGCTGCTTGAGTAGAGAGCTGGGGGAGGAAGCGAGGCCCTCGCGGGCAGGAGTCTGGCACAGGGCCAGGCAAGCACAGCAGTGGCCTTCCCGGGCCGGCGCTGCGCCGGGGGTCTGCGCTGGTGGCGCTGCGTGCGTGAGCGGTGTATGTGTGGTTGTGCGTGCGTGTGTGTGCACATGCGCACACGTGAAGCCATGTGCACGCGTGTGGATGGGTGTGTCGAGTGCATCCCAGCTCACAGGCCAGGGCGAGGTCTCCCCACCGCTACCTGAGAAGGCAACTGAGACTTCCGCCGAAGCACGCAGACAGACGCTCCCTGCCTCGGCCCTGGCTGTTTTCTTGGGGTCACGGGGCCCCCGAGGGTCCCTTCGTCTAGTCGGTAGCCTGTTGCCCAAGGAGTGCTTTCCTGCCAGAGCGAGAGAGCGCAGTGCTGTGCTCCCCAGAGGCCACCTCCCCTTAGCCCCGCGGCACACTGTAGACCCCTGAAGCACCAGCGCCCCCGTAGGTCGGGCACCGGCTGGGAGGGCTCCTGTACCCGGTCTCTCCCCGCCGCCTCCGGCCAGTTTCTGTCCCTGTGAGCTTGTCAGACTCCAAGCCCAGGGCCTGCTCCTTTCCTTCTATCTCTGCAGAGGCCTAGACTAGAACTCAGATGGGAAGGACACTTCCCTGCCCTCGGGTCACTCTCTGCCCTCTGCAGGTGACCTCCTGTGCCAGGGCTCTCGGGACAGACGCGCCAGCCCAGGGCTTCCCGGGGAGCCATTGCTGGCGCGCACAGTACCGAGCTGGAGTCTGCAGTGCCCTCCCCGTCCACGCAGCCTGGCTCCTTGCTCTCTTTCACGTGCGTGGACCAGCCAGGCACCTGTGAGCGGGCCAGGCCCTCAGCCCAGGGTGGAAGGAAACTACCATCTCTGGCGACTCTGGGCCCCAGTCCTCCCGGGAGCTGGTGAAGCAGGTGTCTGGGGTGAAGCGTGCCCGTGCAGCTCTCTGGTCGGGGGACATCACCCTTGGAGGCAGCGGCTCTGGAGACGGGAGGGAGCCCAGTCTCTGGCAGGCATCCGGCTGGCTGCTTGCTCTCTGGTGGTTGCTCCCTGGCTGCCCTGGCTCCTGCCACGCTCTGTGGAGACAGCCTGGCTCGGCAGATGAGGACTCAGACCTCTGCCTCCGGATTGAGCCGCTGAGGCCTGGCTCGCAAGCAGAACCCCCACAGGTCCTATGCAGGCCGGGCGGGGCCCAGAGGGCCCCTGTGGCTTTCACCTCCCAGCTGCGATGCCTTGCCCAGACAGCCCATCCTTTCTACCCCCAGTGTCCCTGAACCCATGCAGCTGCCTGGTCCTGCGGGACCCAGGGGTGCAGAGGCTGTCGTGTGACAGCCTGCTGGGTGCTGTCATTCCAGCTTTGTTACCTTGCCAGGGCAGAGCAGCCTCAGAGCCTGGTGAGGTGCCACACACACACACACACACACACACACACACCAGGCGGTGGCCGTGGCACCTGCGCCATGGCCCTAGGGAGTGAGCACAGAGCAGGGCAGCTGCACAGCAGGGCCCTCAGCAGTGCGGCCACAGCTGGCCACCTCCGTCGGGCATCCCTCACTCCCTGCCAGCACTGGCCCAGCCCCACACGTGGCTCTGCAGAGGCCCGGTCACCTGGCCTGGCCCTAGGAAGCCTGGAGCTCTTATTACCCAGGACCCCTCTGGTCTTTGTGGCAGGGAGGCTGTGGTGGCCTGGCAGGACGCAGGGCCCAGGGGACCGGGGCGTCCAGGCAGAGGCCAGGAAAGTAATCCTCTCCTTTTCTGTTTCTCTCCCTTCCACCATGCCTGCACCATGTGTAGGCCAGGATCACTTCCTGGCCCAAAGAAAACCCGGGTTCCTGGTTCAGTGAATTCAAGCGTGGTAAACTGGTAAGGTGGCCCCTCCGTCCCCAGCAGTTGTCACTTTAAATGCGCCCGTCTCCTATCTTGCAGAGTAAAATGGCCCGCTGGCCCAAAGAGCGGCCCTCTACCTGGTATAGTCAGTACAAGCGTGGCTCCCTGGTAAGTGGCCGCCCCGCGCTGCCTGCTGTGGCTCGGCCTAGATCTCGGCTCTGCATGGCCCACTTGCCACCAATGCAAGGCCACGCCTGCTCTTGCCCCTTCGGCCACACCACTCCACGGCATGTGACAGCGGGGCTCAGCCTGCCTGAGGTTTCTCCTGCAGCCCTGCGGCTGCTCTCGGGCCTGGCAGCAGGCAGACCGTTCTCCACTGAGAGTTCGGTGGCAACGGGCCAGGTGCCCCCCGCCCCCACAGGTGCCCACAGGTCACGGCCATTGCATGGGCCCTGAGGTCCCCAGCAGCACAGGCAGGAGGCTGTCAGGGCCAGCAGGCAGCAGGTGCAGGTGCCGAGCCTAAAGAACAAGTGTCCCCCAGGCACCTTCCCTGCGAGTCCCCAGGTACCGCTCGTGGCCCGGGCTGTGGCTATGCAGATGGGACAGTCCTCCAGGGGTGCTGAGGCCGGAGCCAGCCTGCACCTCATCCTGCTCCCCATGGCCATGGCTGACTGAGTTCACTTCCAGTGCCAGGGCGGTCTGGGCCTCTTCTGGGTTAACCCGAGAGGCGCTGTGGTCCTCGCCCGGCAGAGGGACAGGCTGCACACTAGGGACAGATGCGGGTTCCCTGCTGAGCTCAAGCCCTTCCCCTGTCCCTGCTCTGAGAGTCTTCAGTCACCAGGGGCTACTCCGAGTGCCACCAGCCCATGGCTACTTCCTCCCAGCCCCTGCTTCTCTGGGTGGATGCAGTGGCCACGGATTCAGAGCTGCGGCTCCCAGCTGCCTCTGCCCGCCTCCGCCTCTGAAGTCCTCCTCCTGCGGGCTCAGGGTGGCCCTCCTCAGCACGGCTCCCCAGGCAGCCTAGCTCCTGCTCTCCTCAGCCGCCTCTCAGAGCTTCCCTGCTGTCCCTTGCTGCGGACGCAGGTGTCTGTCCCCTCTCCTCTCCCCCTTGCCTCCCCTTCACTTGCCTGTGCTGTCCTTGGAGCAGTACCCCTGGCACGCAGAAGGACCGTGAAGGGCCAGCTCTCGGGAGGACAAGGCCAGGGGACACAGGGCCCAAACGGTCGGGCGGGGAAGAACCCCTGGGTGAAGCTGCCCCAGCCAGGGAGGTTGCAGGTCTAGCCTGTCCCTGGCTGCGTCGGGCGGCTCTGCCTGCCTGCCCCCCATCTGGGGGACCTGGGCCTCCTGGGAGAGCTTCTTGGACCCCGGCCTGGCTTCCTCACTGGGAGGTGGTGTCAGTCACCAGCCCACTCACCTACCTCCACCTGCCCTGTGTCCTGCTTCTCAAATGGGGGACAGTGGAAGAGGTGCAGGGTGACCCAGGATGGCCCTGCCTCCGTGCAGGGAGCAGGGCACCCGTCTGGCTCTCTGACCGTAACAGTGGTGAGAAACGGACAGACGGGAGCCTCTGCTGGGCAGACGCGGCCTTGGGCTGAGCTGGCTGCCAGGGCCAGGCCGCCACGATGGGGGGCGGGGTCCCTCGGCAGGGTTCTGGCCCCCGGGTCCTTCTGCGTCCAGCCCCCTCCCCGCCCCCGCGTGTGCCCTCTCTGGAGTCAGTCGCCCTCCCTCCAGGAGCACCGATGGCCCGGATGCCGGTTGGTACTTGGCTTGCCTCTACAGGTCTGACCGTCGGGTCCACCGCCACTGCCTGGGAGGGCGTGGAGTTTGCTTGTACCTTGGGGTCCCAGGGTGTCACACTGCGCTGGTGTCGGGGCGTGGGGCCCCAGGCCTGCTGTCCTCTCCCGCCCCCTCTGCACTTTCTGATTGTGCTGATCGAGGTGGTGACTAACGGTGCTCCCTGGCCCCCACATCCCCCTCCACACCAGCACTGGTCCTAGGGTCCCCTGTATGTCCCATACCCCTTTCAGGGGCCAACAGCAGTGTCAGGGCCACTGCCACCCAGGATGACACCTCTGGTGCTGGACGCGGGGCTTTCTGCCTAGTCCCTGACACCAAGCCCCAGATGGGATGGGCGTGGCCTGTTACCAGGCCTCCTGGGCGGGGCCCGGGTCCCCAATGTGTCCTTGCTTGTGTGATGTTGCAGAAAACATGTGTTTGCAGAAGTGGTGCAGACACTGAAGCTCGCATCCCAGGATGCCCCGGGCCAGCCCCTGCCTGGCAGAGGGCTCTGGCCGGTGGCGCCTTGTTCTTCCCGTGGCCACTACAGGCTGTGGTAGAGATGGGGCCTTCCAGTGCAGGTCACGGAGCCAGAGCCCCAGCTGCCCTTGCAGCGCTGTGGACGCCCACAAGTGTCACCCGATTGCTCCCACCTGGGAAGGGAGCGGCCCTGCTAGATGCCATCTTGGGACACCCATGCCCGGCGACCTCAGCTATCCCATAGCCCCAGCCCGACCCCCCAGAGCTGGCCAGGCCTCACAGAGCTTCGCATGCCCGCACAGCGCCTTCCGTGGCTGGCGCCGGGCACATGTGCCCCCCTTGAAGCACTCAGGATTCAGAGAGATGGCACACGAGGGGGCAGGCACCCCGAGCAGGACCAGTGCTGATGTGGAGAGATGTAGGGTGGCTTGGGGTGCCCATGGAGGAGGGGCACATGGCCTAGGGCTGAGGCCAGGAGTGGCAGATGCCCTAGGAGCAGCTCTGGCGTGGAGGGGGCAGCATCCAGGCCCAGAGAGGAGTCCTGGGGGCTGGGGACTCAGGGCCAGAGCAGCAGGCCAGGCCTGCGGGCAGGGAGGCCCCGGGAGCATCCTCCTGCTCCCTTCCCTCTGGGCTCCCATGGGAGAAGCCAGGGGTCACTCCCAGCTGTATTCCTGGCACCCAGGCCCAGGGATGTGGGCGAGAGCCCCAGGAGGCCCGCCCCTGCCCCTGCCTCAGCGCAACCTGCACTGCCATGGGCAATTTGCCTGTGGGTCCCGTACCTTCCAAGCATTTGGACCTGCAGTGCGGGGAGGGACAAGCAGGCCCATCTGAGCCTGGCAGGTGCCCGGGTGGCAGAGGAAGGAGGGAGGCGGGGTAAAGGAGGAGCAGCTGCGGGACACCGGCTGGCACAGTGCCAGGCCCCCAGCCGCTGCACTGTGAGGCTGTGATCCACCCACAAAGCGGGCTCCGATCACGCTGACCCCCGGGCTCGGCCCCTGCCCTCCCAGGCCCCGTGTGCCACCTGCCTGCCCGGGCCCCCACCCTGCTGAGCGCACCTCGCCCGCCTCTCCCGCAGCTCTCCTACATGGACGCGGAAGGCAACCCCGTGGGCGTGGTGCAGATGGCCTTCCTGAGGCTGCTGAGTGCCTCGGCCCACCAGAACATCACCTACCACTGCTACCAGTCAGTGGCCTGGCAGGATGCTGCCACGGGCAGCTACGACAAGGCCATGCGCTTCCTGGGCTCCAACGACGAGGAGATGTCCTACGACAACAGCCCCTACATCCGCGCCCTGATGGACGGCTGCGCGGTGAGTGCTCCTTGGTGCCACCTACCGGGGGTGGGGGGTGGGGGGGTGGGTCTGCTCCTCACTTCCAGCTCCTCAGGACACCTCCCGTGGGCTTGGCCCTGTGTCCCTGCGTGGGCCCCTCCTGTGGGCACTCGTGTCCTTCCACCGGTGAGCTTAGACACACCCCACGCTGCCACGTAGGTCTGGGTGTGTCCTTGTGTCCTGGTAGATATTTATAGTTGGTGGTCACCCATGTCCAGTCCTGTGGAGGTCCTCCAGTGTGTGCCTCTGCTGTGGCCTCTTAGCAGTGGCAGAGGGGCACCATGAAGCCTGGCTGAACCCCTCTCTGTCACTCCCTGATAGGGGTCCCAGTTTCCTTCATTTGGCCCAGGTGCCCTCCCATGGCCCAGACAACAGCCCCAGCCCCTCCCCTGCGACCCTGGGTGTGGCACCCGCTGGCTCCTGGGGTCCATGCTGCTGTCAATGGCTCCTGGGCATGGTCAGGCTGTCACAGCACGTGCTGGCCCAGAAGCCTCCCAAGTCACGCTGTCCCCTCCCTGCTGAGATCCTTTGAGCTTCCGGAATCGGGGGCCAGGCACAGGGTTGGGGACATCCAGACGGGACGGTGGCCGGGGCTGGAGAGGCAGGAAAGGAGCCTGCCTTGGGGAGAGGGGAGGACAACGGCTCAGCAGCCGCGCTGCTGGCTGGGAAGATCCACCACAGGGCAGCTGGGACCAGGTGGAAGAGCACAGGCACATGGAGGCAGGGAGGCAGGGCCGCGGTGTCCTCGGGGCAGCATGGGGGGGCTGCACAGCCTGGACGCGCAATGCCACCGGGCCAGGCCCAGGACGGCTGTCCTCACTCAGAAAGGTCATGACCGTGGGGCTCCCTTGGGAGTCCAAGGCCAGTGATGGAGATCTGCGTGATTCATGTTGCAATAACAGCTTGGGAAGTTGGGGTACCCGACGGACAGCGCTGCTGAGCAGCTGGCCCCATAGGGGCACAAATCACGGGGCAAGAGGGCCAGGGTGGCCGCCACATAAATTCCACTGTTTGCACAGCTTTGTATGCCCCCAGGGGGCCGTTGTGGGCCAGTAATGGTTATTTATGCTTCTGGAATAACCGGGTAACGTGGCCGTGGGCTGCGCGGCCTGCCTCAAATTTGCCTCTCTCCGAGTGTTCTGATAATTGGAGCGGAGGGGTCCCATAAATCTGGCAGTGTTACTTGCTGGCTCAGCGTGACTGCTGGGTCCTGGGTGGGGGAGAGGCCGTGGCTGTGGCTGCTGCCCTGAGGCCTACAATTCCCCATCCCAGGGTGCCGATCAGGCGCAGCTCCCTGGCTTGTCCCTGATACCACGTGTCTCCCCAGGCAGGGCTGGGCAGCGATCTCACTTGGGACCCAGGTTGGACCAGGTGAGGGAGCAGAGCCGAAGGAGGCAGTGCTTAGACATGGCAGTGGCGTCTGGCTCTTCCTTGAAGGCTGTCGGGAGGGGCCTCTGCTCCCCCAGTTGGCCTCAGGGTCCTTGGAGGGCACTGTGTGCAGATCCAGGCATGCCGCTGGCCCCTCCTTCCCTCTCCCTGGATGTGGAGTGCTGCAGCCACACACTGGGGAGGCCCTGACTTGGCAAAGGGCCATCCCCAGGATCTGTGTGGCCTGCCCAGGACATTCTACAGGGTTGGGGACCATTGATATTTGTGCTGTGGGCCTGCTGGGCCACCCAATAGCCAGGTCCTCCTGGGGCCTTTCTCAGAGGACAGCCATCTGGCCATGAAGGGCAGCATGGCCGGAGACCCCCCCCCCCCCCCCCGACATCTGAAAGTGCAGGCTCTGGTCCCACCCAGACCTCGAGAGCAGAGTCCCCAGGGTGGGCAGGGGCTCCGGTCCTGTGAGCTCCTATCCTGCTTCATGTCCGAGCCTCCAGGCCCCGCCCTGTGTGCAGGGTGCTGTTACCAAGCGGCTCTGGGGAGGACGGGGTGGGAGGCGGAGCTGGATGCACACCCACAGGAGGAGCTGTCATGGTTCTGCATCCTTAGCCCTCTTCTGTGCATGCTGCTTGCATTGGGGAAACTGAGGCACGGCGGGTCTAGTGCTTATCTATTGCCTTTAGCAGCTTAGAAACCGGACCTGGCTCTCAGTGTGGCCACAGCAGCGCTGGGTGGTCCTGGCTTGGGGCCTCCATGACAGATGCCTGCAGCCCGGCCACTGGCTGTAGATCACAGTGCCACGGGGTGGGGGGTGGGGGGCCTGAGCGCAGGGGCCAGTGGGGCCGGGTCCCGGTGGTGGTCTTGTTGGGGGTACAGCAGACAGCTGATGGTCCCTGTGTCCTCATTTAGCAGAGAAGGGCCGAGGGGTCCCTCTAGGGCCGCTTTGTAAGGGCATTCTCCGCCCCGGTGGCTGTACCCTCTGATACAATTGCTCTGTCATCACCCGGGGATCAGGGTTCAGTGGGCATTTAGAACACATTCAGCCCCCTGAATCCAGCCAGGCCTTGAACAGGACAGAGCCAGGACTGGCTTCACAGTCACGTGGGCCCTTCTGCCATCTGCACCCCAGCCCTGGTGCCCATCGAGCGACCTCTATAGAGCCGGGGCACTGGAGACCGCACTCCTCAGACCCAGCTCAGAGTGTAAACCGTTTCTGTTCAGAGCAGCAGAAGCCACTGTCCTGGACAGGAGCCATGGGTGGCCCAAGGGAGGGGTGTGGAATCAGGTACCCTGTCTACACTGAAAGCTGACCCCTGGAGCTGAACTGGGGTGGCTCTGGGGAGCACTGCGATGGTGCACCTCCCTCCCTCCCTGGCACGTGGGACCTGGGGCCCTGCTGGCCCCACTGAGGGGTGTGTGCCAACCACGAAGCAGGCTGGGCCCTGGCCGCAGGCCTTGGCCTGCCCGGGATCCCTCGAGGAGGGTCTGGTGTGCAGTCCACCTCCTCCCTGTGCCTGGTAAGGTGGCCCCTCCTCCTGCCCAGGGTCCCTACCTGCCCCGAGCTCCCAGGGAGGTGGCAGGGACCTGGCTGCACTTGGCTGAGCACCCTTCTGTGACCAGTCTCTACTTTGAAACCCGGAGCCCCTTGCTTGGATCTTGGTTCTGTGGCTGCCCTGGCAGGGCGCATTCCCATCCCTGGGACATAACACTGACGTCCCCAGCTGTAGCAAGAGGCTGCTGTGACTTAAGCCTCCAGTCCTGTGTGGTCAGTGGCAAGGAGGAAGAGTCTAGAGGGAGCAATGCTGCTCAGGGTGTGGCAGACAGGAAGCAGAGGGGAGGGGAGGAGCAGCCAGGTGGGAGGAGCAGCCAGGTGGGCGGCACTCTGGGAGGCCACACCCTCGGGCCCCGCCTCCTAATAGCAAGCCAGCCTTGGCACTGTGGTGATCCAGTCACCTTTCGAAGCCCCACCTGTACGTGCAAAAGGCTCCTGGGAGAGATCTAGACATGAAGCAGGAGAGCTGCCCTGCTGCCAGGGGCCTGGGGGGCGGAGTGTCTTCGAGGGCAGGGCGCAGGGGCCCTTCTGAGATGGCCTGCATGCCGCTCAGGGACTGTGCAGTGGCTCTGGATGTCCGTGATGGTTAAAGCACTGTCAGCCGGCTGTTTCCTTCAACACTTGCCAAGCGCGTGTGACCACGGTGTTGTGCACCCACGTGGTGGCTTATGATGTGGCCATGGGGCCAGGCACCCATGTGGCTTGTGGGGCAGGCAGAGGAGGTGACCCCCGCGTGAGCCAGTGGTGGTGGCAGCCCCAGGAGGCCCACGGATCTTAACCACACCCACCTGTCTCCCTTCTAGACCAGGAAAGGCTACCAGAAGACGGTGCTGGAGATTGACACCCCCAAAGTGGAGCAGGTGCCCATTGTGGACATCATGTTCAACGACTTTGGTGACGCCTCACAGAAATTTGGATTTGAAGTGGGGCAGGCTTGTTTCATGGGCTAGGAGCCGCCCACAGCGCCCTGGGCTCCCGAGCAACCTCATGACCTCAGCACACCCTCCGTGAGCGTCCGTGCGCGTGACCTCACCCCGACAGCCAAGGCTTCTCATGCCCCTCCCGCTCGAATTCATCTGCGCCCTGCGCCCCAGTACCACGCAGTGCCGGACCCCGAGCACCTGGAAAGCGGACGGGGAGAGAGCCGTGTCCCCACCGGAGCTGAATCACATGACCTAGCTGCACACAGCCTCTCGGCCACACCCACGTTCTGTCCACACCGAGCAAGCGCCCAGGGGAAGGACCGGCCACCGCCCAGCCCTCGATGGCTTTTCCACCAATGGACCGCATCACGGACGGTTGGCGGGGCTGGGGGTGGGGCGGTGCAATTTGGATCCCTTGTTTTTTTAATTCAACTTGAAAATGTGTATTTCCCCGACCTTGCAAGCATGCGCTGAGGCCAGCCTTGCAAAGGCCGCCGAAGCCTGTGTTTTTAACAACCCTCAACACGATCCATGTAGAGGCCCAATGTCACTCCGCACGTGCCTTTCCGATGGATTAAAGGTGCTTATGTTTTTGTGAGTTTTAACTAAATATTTGTATTGTATTGTTATAAATGTTAAGTGTGCCTGACTTTCAGTCGTGCATGGAAACCCAGCCTCTGGCCGGCTGGGAGACCAGCGTAGGGGTGAAGCACCCTTCCTGGGTCTGGTCTGACTCTCTCTAGAAGTAGGAAGTCACCCCACCCTGCCCCGCCCCACAAGAATGCAAAATTAATTGGAAATTTGCCTGGCTCAGCCAGAAGCCATGCTGCCAGGGCAAAAGCAGGGGTTTCCCGGACCCCTTTTTGTCCCTTTAGATCTGGACTATTTTTCCTGTGGGGAAGGAAAGAGTCTGACCGCTGCTTTATCTGCGTGCGTTTGCGTGAAGACGCAGGCTGCGATTCGCTGTGACGGCTTTTTCTCTCCCCTCGCCTTCCTGCAGGGCCCAGGCAGGAAGCCGCGTTTCTGTGGGTGATAATTATGTGAAACTTGGTGCTCACTTTTTTACCCTTCTCTTTGTGGTGCTATGTCTGAGGATCTTGTGGAAGGCAACGCGGGGGCTCCCAGCCGTGCCCTCTCCTCTCGGCTTCCGTCACCTGGGCCCTGACTCCTCAACCCGAGTCTTTGCCAGGGACTGTGTAAGAGGTGTCCCCTCCCCTCCCGGCGGGTGCGGGAGCCACCGGGTGTTCACTCTTGGTGCGGGGGAAGCTGCTCCTGAGACCCGTTACCAGCCCTGGGTGTGCGGGCTTGGCTGAGAGCACACCGCGTGCCGGATAAGGACTCCCGCTGCTCCCTGCGCGACCTCCGTAGACCGTGCCCATGGCAGACTCCTGTCTGTTCCAGACACTGAGCTCACGCCGCCTGGCTGGCCTGTGCAGGCTGCACCAGAGATGGGTGGCCCTGTGTGCAGGCCGGGAAGCGTGCAGAGAGCCCCGGCGTCTCCTGGGTGGCCGAGATGGGGCTTCTTTCCCCCAGGAGCAGTTGTGTTTCCAGCTGCAGATGCCTGGGCACTGGTGGTGGCCACCCTGGAGCTCAGGCTGGCATGCCTCCCGCTGGGCCTGGCCCCTTGTCCTCATTGTCCTGGGCAAGGGACCAGCCCTGTGGACAGCAGGCCCCGGCCAGCCCGCAGTCCCTGTACTGTGAAGCACGCCCTGCTATACCCTTTCACCTCCGGGAAGCCATGCTGGGGGTGGGTCGACCCCCATGGGACACAGCTCAGGAAACCATAGCACAGCACCCTGGAATAACCACCACGAGGCCGACTCCTCACATCTCCCCGGAAAACAAGTCACACTCTTGCCAAAGAAAAGTCTGGCCTGGGGACTCTCGGAGAGCCAGGGCGCCAGCACACACCGTGGTCCTCTCCTCACGAGCAAAGCTGTATCTGAGGACTGTCGTGGGATGCCCTGTGGGTTTTGTCTAGGTCATGTGATTCTGTCCCATCTTGCCCCATCAGATTTGTCCTTCTATTTGTCATCTTCTGTGGGTCCCCTCAAAGTTGCTGTAATTCGTGATGAAGTCCAAAACATGTCCTGTTCGCCCCTAGACCATTTTAGCTATGGTATACTGCAATAAAATCACTCCTATATTTGCAGACTTGCTTCTGGTGTAATTTTATTTTGGGGTACAAATGTGGGTGAAAAGAAAAAAAATAGGTAAACAGAAAACCTATGACACAGAGTCTAGGCCCCTGGGCACTGGGCCCTTTGAAATTCAGTGCCAAAGGCCACATTGTTTGGATCCTAAAGGTCTGTGGAGCGTCACACCCGTGACGTTCCGCACCATGACAGGCTGTCTTAAGACCACTGACGCCTGTGTAGCAGAGTCTTGTCATCGGTCCTTAATGAACCGTGCTCACTTTCTACCACGCACGGTGTGCTCGGCTCTCTTCTTCAGCATGACAAGGCCCCCACGTGACCACGGGCTGTCCCAGGACACCATGTGTCCTTGCTGCGTAGTGGCATGCCAGCTGCTGGTAGGTGGCTGAGCACTGCCAGCTCTTAGATTTCAGATCTCGGCAGATGGTGGGCATTCGGTGCCATGGGACAATGTGCTCAAGTGACCATTCCTCCTGTATGTTAGGGTCAGGGATGTGGGAGTGTGGCTTCTTGTCTCAGCCAATGAGCTTGTGCTGAGGTCACACAGGCCACTTCCTGTCTGAATGAATGGCTCCTTCCTGGCTCTGTTTCCATGTAAGCTGCTGCTGCTGAGACACCATCCCAGTCCCTGCCTGTCTTAGTCACTCTTCTCTCATTGCTGGGACAAATACCTGACTCCCAAAATGAAGGAAGGAAAGGTTTATTCAGCTCACAGTTACTGGAGGTTTCAGTCCCTACTCGGCTGGCTCCAAGGCAGACTGGCACATGGCAGAGAGCAGCAGCTCATGGCAGAGGGACAGCAGCAAAATGGTGACAGAGGCAACGGACCAACCAGGGCGCAGAGAGCAACAATGTGAGTCTATCTCTCTGCCTCTCTTTATATTACATTCAGGCTCTCTGCCTCATCCTATCCACCTTAGGCCACACCAATAATCCCAGTACTCTGACAATCCCATCAGTACTAAAACACATAATCCCAGTGGATCATGAATCAAGTCTCAAACTCTAGAAGTCCCCACCCCATGATTGCATGAGGCTTTGAGGGGACAACTAGACAGAAACCATAGCACTGCCTCATGGTCCTGCATCTGTGGTGGCCTCCCATGCTGGCTCTCATCTCAGGCCATGGTGAGATGGCTCAGAGGGACCAACCAGCACATGTGACCATGTAGCCAAGTGGTTCCACTCTCTGACTGACTCATCTTCTGCCCCAGGCTAGCAGGGATCAGATGACAGCCGAAAGGCCAGCAATAGGGCTGGGGAGGCGGCTCTGTGCTCTAAGAGCCTGCCTAACAAGGGCAGGGACCCGGGCTTGATCCCTGCTGCCAGATGCCATGCCAGCACCAGAACCTGCTGGAGGGGATGCCCCCTTCCCAGAGCCAAGCCCTTTATGATTTAAGGCTGTCGTTCTGGGCAGCATGCCTAACTCAACCCTCACCCTCCCCTGGGCTCGGGGCCCTCTCCGCAGGTGTCTGGGTGGGGTGGGAAAGGTGCACTTCTGGGTGCTGATCCCCAGGCCCCACTTGGAGAAGCACTGGTCCATTTTAACTACAGGGCCAGTCCTGTTCTCCAGTGGCTGAGGCAGAATGCAGGTCACTGCGGGTTGAGAGGCGCTCACCCCAGGACCGGCCGGCTGCTCTGTTGCCCCTGGGGACACACCTGGTGATGTGCTGCCTGGTGCCACGCTGATGGGGTGGCAGGGGCTGGGGCCTGACTCAGGCCCACACTGTTTTGTGCCTCAGCCAGAAAACCATCATTTTCCAGCTGCGTCCCCAGAATAAATACTTTGGCAAGAGCTGCACCCATCCTGGACAAGTGTCTGGTTTTTTTCCCCCTGTATTGACAAATGGACATCAGGTCATTTTGGGAGCACTGTGGTTCCCTGGTGTTTGTTGAGAACTGAGCTGTTGAGCATCGAGAAGACCTCTCGACCCAGGGGGACACCCCCAGTTCCTCCGAAACTCAACACTCCAGGCTGAGAGCTCCTTAAGGGTTGGAACTGCTTCAAAGACTTCCCAGAGCTGGGAGCCCCTGCCTTGGGCTTTGCTTCATTTCTCTAGAATCTGGGGGCCTAATGCAGCATGTCCATATCAGCTTCCAGCTGCTGAGGTCCAGGGGTCTGGGAACATCTAGGTGGTCCATGTGTGGGGCTCTTCCCAGTGCTGCCTGCCATCAGGGCATGGCCGGGTGTCGGTCTCATCCAGAAAATTCTGCTTTCCAAGCTCGCTGACATAACAGCAACTGTGTTCAGGTCTTTGGGTTCTGGGGACTAGTGGCCACTCTCTGTCCTTCATCACATGGCCTCTCTAGCAGCCTGCCTCTACGTCTGTGAGAGGAAATCAGCTGGCAGACCTGAAGGACAGTCCCCTGTGACCGCATGGCAGAGGTGGCATCCTGGCCACTTTGCTCTGTTCTGTGGTCCAGGTTGCACTGTCCAGCCCACCTTCCTGGGCAGGGGCCCCACACTGGCCAGTGGACAGCCAGCCAGCTGGCTGTGAAGAGGGTTGCAGAGGATGGGTGTGACGTTCACCCACCCCCACTCTGGGGATGTCCGGGAGCCCCCTCATGCATGGGGTGCAGGTGAGAAGTCAGATACAGCTAGCTGGCCTCCTCGCCCGTCACAGGCAGGAGAAGCCCCAGCGGGCACGGGAACAGTGTGTCTGCGTGGGAAGCACTATCTCAGGGCCTCAGCAAGTGCCACACTACAGCCCTGTGTCCCCAGCAGTGTCACGTGGGGTGCCAGCCAAGGGATTTGGGGATGCAGTGCCTTGTGCTTTCAGTGCCACCCAGGCAGCCATCACAGGGTGCCCAGGGCACCTAGAGGGAGGGGAAGGACACCCTGCTGCCGAAGCAAGCACCTGCAGTGACCTCAGGCACCTCTCTGAGGACCAGACTCCTGGTCAATAAGGCCTGAAGGGCCAGCCTGGCTGGGGTCTCCCAGCTGAGAGACGGCCCTGCTGGAGTGCGGCACAGGGCAGGCGGGAGCTGCTTTCTGGAGGTGGGGAGCGATCTTCAGTGGGAGGTGGGACCCCAGGATGTGTGGGTGATGCTGTTTGCACACTTTTCTGGCACAGCTGTGTGGAGTTGCCTGCCTGCCCACCTGCCCGCCCCCCTGCCTGCCTAAGGCTCATTTGGAAGGTCCACCTGCAGGAGCCCTTGGCCCTGCCCTGTGAGGCCGGGTCATGCACGGAGCCTGGAGCACAGACAGGAAGGTGCGGGAGGAGCTGACCCACAGTGGGAGCCCAGCCTGTCAGCTGGGAGACTCGGGCTGGGCGCCATCCGGGAGCCCCACCTGTGGCAAATGCCTCTAGGAGCTGGCTGTGCGGGTGGAAGCCAATGCGCACTGGCAACAGGGTTTTTGGGTCTCACCAGGCCTTGCCAGAGTTGCCCTGCCTCCAGGATGCTGACAGGCCAGGGTGAGCAGCGCAAGCTCCTGGGCCTGGGTCCTGGGCGGGCCCATCCTCCTGCCTAGCTCCAGGAGGCGTAAGCCTGGCATTAGCTGTCTTGCAGAGCCAGATTCCTCCCTGCCAGGGTCTTACTGGCCTAAAGTAGCCACACAGAGCTGCCTGGTGCGACTGTCAGGCTGCCCAGTCTGGGCATAGGAGGTGCTGTGCCAGCTGCCACGTGGCCGGCTTCAGTTCTGTGTGGACTAGGCACGAGTCCCACCGCCCGCCCCTAGGCTGGGCAGCCTCACAGTCCAAAGCTCTGACTCAGCTCTGTGCCCACCTAGCCTTCGTGCCAGGCATGGAAATGGCTGAGAGCAGGGCTTGGCACAGTGAGAAAGCTGCTCAGGGGCACGAGTGGGATCAGCCTCTTGCGTGCGTTCCCGGGAGGCACGAGCCTGGTGCCAACCTCAGCAAAAGCTGAGCTGTCCTGGCTCACGGGTGACGTGGAAGGTGTGGCTCAGCAGCATGGGTCCTTGGGGACATATGCAGAGTGCTGTGACCCCTCGCTTCCCAGGAAGCCAGGGAGTTGTGGGCACAGGTGACTGCTTACAGCTGTCATAACCTGGGCTATCGAGCAGACCCCAGGGCAGCCCTCCCACCATCCTGCACCCTGGAGTCAGTTGGTCTGGGGTGACCTTGAAATTGGCATTCCTTTAAGCTCCCACATGGAGCTGCGGCCACCTGGGAAATGCAGCCCCAGTGGGCAGCCATGGTCTCACCCCAAGCCCACCCTACTTGAAGCATGGCACTTTTTTGAAAAAGAATTTTTCTTCTATTAGTACAGTGGTGCCTCGGTTCACGAATGTAATTCAGTCCATGATTCTGACTGCAAACTGAACTGGACCGGAACCAAAATGAGTTGCATTTGAGGTCGGGCTCAGTGAGATCCTCGTGAAGACTGGACTCAGTTCTTGCCCAGGTCGGCGTGTGACCTGAATCGTGGACAGACTTAGGCCTGGGCCCCGAGTGCCACTGTGTGTGTTTGCCGTGGGTCGCGTTCACACCCCCGCTGGGGGCTCGGCACAGGTACGAGGCACAACGTCTTCTCTTCTTCTTCACCCCCACCACTTCCCTCTAGGTCTGGCCATCTGTCCTCCGTTTCTATTCTCTACCTTTTATTCTGGTTTTCTGAAATTATTTATGCTTTGTGTTTCTCCTACAAAGGAAGCCATGTGCCGTCTAAGCACAACACCTCTCATTTAACCGCTGGGGTTTACAACGACGCAGCCCCGTCCCGCCGGGCTCCCTCCCTGGCAACGACCCGTGGTAGAGACACCGGCTCCTCCCACACCTGGGTGTCCCAGTTACTCTGCTTCATTGCTGGGACAAAATACCCAATGTCCAAAGTTAAAGAGAGGAAAGATTTAGTTAGCTCACGGTTGGTAGAGGTTTCGGTCCATAACGGGCTGTCCCCAAGGCACAGACCATGAGCTTGGGGACTGCGTCTTGCCCTGGACCCTTCCTCTTTGGCTCCTTCCCTGTCTTTGCTTCCTGACCACCGTTAGGAGATGCGTCCCTCCCCCAAGCTTCTTCCCAGTGGTGTTCCTGCCTTACCACAGGCCTGGAAGCCACAGTGCCAACGGAGCGTGGACCAAAAGTTCTGGACCTGTGGGGAAGGAGAAGCCACTCCCCCTGCAGTCCTCCGTCCCAGGGGTAAGAAGGTGACTAACCCAGCTGGATATGATGCAGGAGGAAATGGGTAAAAGGTCTGCATGGACCCAGTGTGGGTGTGAGCTCTGGGAAGGCCAGCAGGGACAACCACAGACTCCTGGGGTGGCCAGATGGCAAGGATCTGGGGTGGGGAAGCCACGGTAGGTATTGTCCCACGGGAGGCATGGGAAATCAAGAGTATCAAACCAACAAGCTGGGAAAAGAGCATTTGGAGAACTATTAGCTGAACATTTGTAAATGTTGTCAACAGCAGAAGCCCGGGCTCGGAAAGCAGAGGACGCCAGCAGGCTGAGCCCCACGGCCCGCAGCTTAGGCAAAGCCCGCTGAGAAGCAGCCAGGGAGAAGCGGGCAGGGAGACACAAGGGTGGGAGACTTCTCAGCACTGAGACGAAGACATGATGGATGTGCCCTAGAATTCATGTCTAGCAAGACTGAGTCCAGGGAGACGTGAAATAAAGTTCTCTTCCGTGCATCGCGAGCCTCGAGAATCGGCCGCCTGCAACGGCGTGTTGGAGCGAGAGGCGGTAGAGACCGCAGCCGTGTGGAAGCTGGGGTTTGCTGCGAACAAATTTCTCACCTTTAAAAATGTTGCTAAGTGACAATTTGACTTTTTACAATACAAATGGGGAAAAAAAAAAGCCTTTGGGATTTTATGAGGCAGAAGCAAAACCCACAGGCCCAAAAGAGAAAAGGGTTTACGGAAGGTTGCTGCGGCAGGGACGTTTCCTCAGGGTCATCGGTCACCTGAGGGGACAGGGGTGGTTAGGAGTGTGCAGTGTGACTTCGGGGGCCGCTGTTCATGTGGGGTACAGGAAGGGGAGTGTGGCATTGGGAGAGAGCTAGAAGGAGATCCAAAGCAGTCACCAAGTGGAGGACAGGAGGGTGCATACGGGAGGGGACACAGCAGCAGGCCTCAGAGCAGCCCGTCACTGCCTCGTCACCTGTAAGCGAGCTGAGTGCTCAGGAGGTGTGTGTTGTTGGGAGGGGCTCCATGGAGACACCTGTGGGGACAAGCAAGCTGCAAGCCATGGAGTCTGTGAACCATGCATGGTCACCAGGAAGCGTTCTCGAGGCATGGCCCCTGACTGCCACGCCAGCAACTCCTCTCTCTCTGCCAGGCCACAGCCGGTATCCCATAGTCCCTGGGGGTGGCGTCAGGTCGGGTGACAGGCAGGGAGATGTCCCCCCCAGGTCCTCCAAGCCCCAAGCTAGTTCCTTCACACTCTCCACCACTTCCTCCTGCTGGTGGCCAGGTGCCTCGGGGGACAGAGGCCGCCACAAGCCGGAAGCAGCAGTGAGAAGGAACTGGCCAGCAGCACCTGCCCAAGGCACCCTGGGGAGCCACAGCACTGGGCCACGTGCTCTGAGCCTGGGGCCTCGGGCTCCGGCCGCATGAGCTCACTTTGCCATAGCGGTGGACTCCGTTCAGGAATTCCGAGTCATGGGACGGACGCCGCTGACCATTGCCTGTGTGTCGTGGGCTCCTGGCTCACGCTCTGCCTGAACCGCAGGGACGCAATGACCGCCCGCCCCACCGTATCGCAACTTAGACACCAGAGTCCTGCGCAGAGCAGGGCTTGGGAAGCCCAGGCACGGTTTCCTTGCCAGCTTGGGAGGTCACAGCGCAGCCAGACGCCCTCCCTTGGAGCCGGTCCAGGGGGTGTCCCTGGAGCACCCCCGTGGGGACAGCACCACACCCAGGACTCTGTCTCGGGCAGTCCATGTGCGGGCAGGGCAGCCAGTTCTGGCATCGTAGTTTTTGATCCTCGGCCCTGAAGTGGCCTCCCCCGTCTCCCAAACGACCTTATGCCAAAAGCCTGCCTAGTCCCACGCTGGTGCCACCCTGCCAGCTTGGGGAGGGGTGGCGCCAGGGCTGGAGGGAGGGTATGGGAGCAGGACAGAGAAGGGAGAAAGGGCGCAGGGGACGATAGCACCCGGGGACTCCTGGCCAGCCCTAGGGCGTCAAGACAGCGCCCTGCTGCCCCTCCCCTGCATGGCAGGGGGATGCCCTCCAGGTCCAGCAACTGCCTGTGCCCCTCCTTGTGGTGAGGGGTCTCCTCCTGGGGCCTCAGTTGCTTATGTTTGCTTTATTTCCTATACAGAGAAAGAAACTCACTGCTTTCCCGTTTTTTAAAAAGACCAATTCACGTGTAACTGGCTCAATGCATTCAAGTCACAACTTCAAAGTCCCTTTAATTCGGCTTTGCTACAAATTCGGTGTATGAGACCTTTTCTCAAATTTTAATAATTTCGTTTAAGAAGTCTGTGAATAAGCCGTGGTCCACTCGCGGACTCGGGTTATTTAGCAGCTGTAAGCATTTTAATTGCACTTACAAAGTTAAAACATGCAAATTTATGCCGTATTTCACTGTCTACCTTTAACAAAGGTATAAGCTAATTTCTTTTAAATCTAATAATCTAAACATATGAACATGACGACCATCTGAGCCATTCCTTAAAGGGTCCACATGGTGCGACTTCCGCGCTGTCTCGGAGCTGCTCCGTTGCCCACTTCGCATTTTCTGTCGGCTCGCCGTGCCGTCACCAGGAGGACCAGCTCCCCTAACAATTGCCAATGCTCAAAATGCCAAGCGGCATAGATTTCTTGGTGCTAAAATATTCATACGCTGAATCTCCGCCTCTAGAGTCTGTCTAGACAGAAGAAGGAACCCAACCCCTCAGTGGGTCCCCAGCTGCCCCGGGCACCCAGCCACCAGCAGAGAGGGCGCTGTGGCCGGGTGGTGTCCCGCTTGGGACACCTCAAAAGTGCCGTGTCCCTGGCTTCCCGTCTGCCTATCTGTGCTCAGCCCTGGGCTCCCCTCGGGGCCCTGGGGAGCTGCCAGGGGAGCTTTATGCAGGGTTCCTGGGGCCAGGCTATGCCAGGCCCACATTTCACAGGCTTGGTCTGAAATGGGTGAGATTCTGGTGGGAGGGACAAGGGACACCTGCCACCTCTACTCGGCTGTCACAGACCAGACCCAAGGACTGCACCCACTTTAGGACTGAGTTCTTCAGAGGTGTGGACCGCACTCTGAGGCCTGCTCAGATCTGGGGCCTCCATCCCTCCTGGCTCTGGTGGCTGCAGGGCCAATGCCTGGGACCCGTCACATCCTGCAGGTCAGCTCTAGGCCCCCAGAACTGTGACAGAAGCCCCCTGGGCCCCAACCCTCTGCTGCCCACCCCTCATAATTGCCATGGTAGAACCAACCCCTGCGTGTTGCCAGGGTAGCTCCTTCCAGGCCCTGAGCTCTATGTGGTGCCACTACCCCTGCCCTGAGGGATGCTGGTAAACACCGGGGACTTGGGATGAGGTCTTCCAGGGCTGGGCTCTGCAGCAACCCCCACCCCCACCCCACCCCCACCTCCCACTGGGCTGGCCCACGTGGGGCTGAGGTGTCTGGCTGGATGAGGCTCCTGCGGGGGAGGGGAGAGTCCTTGGGGTGCGGGCCAGTGTCCACCTGAACTTGGTGCTCCCCCCTGCATGGAGAGAAAGCCACCGCCCTCCCGAGGGATGGGGAAGAGCCAAGGGCCGTGGCAGGAGCCACTCAGATGGCCCAGATAGAGCCAGGGATCTGGGCAGAGCTCTGGGGCTCAGTCAGCTAGCCCCCCACTGGGCGAGCCTTCCTGCCCAGGGCGCCCTAGCTGAAAGGGCTCTACAGCAGTGGGGGCAGTGCCTGGCAGCACCTCGGCCATCCCCAGGGCCTCCAGCAGCAGTTCCAGCTCTGCGCAGGAGATGCCTCCAGCACAGGTGTCTGACCCCATGAGCCGGCGTCTGCACTCTTGCCCTCAAGACCCTTGTGGGAGCACAAGGACCCTGGAGCCCACGGGGAAGTCTTCCCCTGGGAAGGGAAAGAGAACCCAGGGGCCCTCCTCAGGCTCCTCCTAAGGACCTGGAGCCCCGGTTACAGGGAACTCTCTGAAGATGCCTAGGACCCCCGTCACCCCCAGAGGATCCTTGTGTGCCTGGGTTGGGCCCGGGGCAGCCACGGCGAGCAAGGAGGCCTGGGTCCTGCTTGCCGAGCCCAGCCTGTCTCCCTGAGGTGGTGACCACAGCAGGGGACGGTCAGAAAGCAGGATGAGGGCCCCACCCACACTCGGTATTCCACGGGCTCTTCTAGGGGAGGGGAAGGGTGCCCAGAGCGTTCAGAGTGGCCTGCTGCAGTGGCTGCGCTCACAGAGAAGCAGCCCCGAGGGCCGGGAAACTTCTCTCCTGAGGGCGACAGTCCTCCTAGGAGCAGGGTCCTCCAAGCCCCGGCCCACCCTTCGGGTTTGTGGCAGCTTCTTGTATCACAGTTTCTGGCCCACAGAGGATTTTATTTTCTAACCCGCTGTCCACGTCTTTCTTAAATTTATTTCTTAATGTTTTTTTTTTTTTTTTTAAACTTTATTTATTTATGTTATGGCCGGCTCAGCCTTCCCTGGGGGTGGGGCTGGCACAGCATGTGGTGCCGGGGATCAAACTGTGGTCCCTGCGGTTGCCTAAGCTTGCCTAAGCAGGTACTTTAGACCACTGAGCTATCTTAACGACTCTATTTCTTAATGTTTATTGTTTGGAATAGCGCAGAGCCCCCAGGGTGGAGCCTGCTCCTGTCCTCGCTGCCCGGCCCTTCTGTGATTCTTCAGTGCGTGGGAGCGTTTCCAGGGCCTGGGAGCCGGCTTTTCCCTGCCTCAGAGCCCGCCTAGGTGGACCCGTGGCTCCTGGGATCGCTGGCCACACCCCAACGTGAGGAACCCTGTCAGATTGTCTGTGTCCTTTCTGGGGCTGCAGTTTGCTGGGCGGGGCATATGTGACCCCAAGAGGGCTCATCCAGCTGGATCCCAACACCGTCCTGTGCCCAGGGACAGGCAGCAGCGTGCATGGGGTGCTGGCCGCGTGTGTGGGGTGCTGGCCGCACGTACGGTCATCACACTGGAGGCACCAGCCCTGCATCCTCCCCTCTCCTCAGGTTCCAGAACCAGCCCAGCCCTGGGAGTCATGCAGGGCTTTCTCTTCCCAGGCCAGGTACTGAGGTGGCCTTCCTAGGCCTTTGCAGAGGAGGAGCTGGGTGACAGGCCAGGCTGTCCCCCTTGTAGGCAGGGGAAGGCGCCTGTGAGCTGCCGGTCAGCCCCTCCCCTGGACTGTGAGGCGTTCGTATGTCAGAGCCGTCGGACTGCCCTGCACCAGACTCAGAAGCTGCACTTATCAGGGTGCTGATGGGTGACACACCACCCACGTACACCCACAAAACATCCCCCAGGAAAGGCACTGAATGTGGCCGCCAGCCCACGTCCTTCCTCCAGCCCCTGGGACCTTGAGCCTCCCCTCCCACAGCCCCTGGAGTCCCCTGGTGACAGCTGGTCCTCTTTCCGTTCCTACAAATTCACCTGCTCTCTCTACGGTTTTGTGTATGCGAAGCCACACCCCCTCCCCTGCTCTGGCCCCTTTGCCCCACGTGCTTGCCTTCAGGGCCAGCCATGAGGCACTGAGTAGCCGGAATTCGCTTTGTCCCATGCATGGTGGCACAACCGGCCCTCTGTACTCGTGGAATCCTTCTCCATGGATTCGACCAAGCACAGACTGAAAACATTGTTTTTTAATTGCTTCTGTCATCAGCATTGCAGCCTCTTCTCTTGTCATTGTTCCTGGCAAGATCCTGTAGGTAACAAGGATGCATCGAGCTTTCGTGCTGCATCCGGGGTCTGTGACCGTGGCAGGACTGGCGAAGCACTTCTGGTGTGCCTGGTCACCGAGGCATGGCCGCAGGGCCCCTCCTCCCCAGCGCTGCTCCCTGCTGCGCTTCCCGGCCAGTGCGAACTGTGCGTCACCTTTGCTCCTCTCTGCCCTTCTGGCATGAAGCCTCAGAGCTGCCAAGCCATCGGGCGAGCCTCCCGGGGCTGCCAGCCAGGTCAGTCTTTCTTCCTCCAGGTTGTAGGTGTCAGCTGCTGTGGAAAAGCTGACCACTGACTGCAGCACTGTGCGAATCTAGAGGTGCTTTAGAGAACCTGGGAGGACAGCCTGGGCCATACACAGCTGCTGCCCCATTTTATGTCAGGCACCAGAGCATCCGCAGACTTGGGTGCCCGGTTGGGTGGGGTGCAGCCGGTCCCCAAGGTCACCCAGCGGTGGCTGCGTTGTTCTGCTGCCCTAGAGCGCGGCTGCATCCTGGACAGCCGCTGCTCACCTCCCTGCTGCCTGGGAACGCCGACTCTGCTTCCAACTTGGGTCCCTCTGTATACCTGGCTGCCGTGCGCACACTTAGGCTCAAGCCCTTGTGGCGTCTCTTCGGGTAGAGGTCCCTAGGGGAAATGGTTGGGTCCTAGAGACGGGTGTGTTCAACTTTTCACGAAATCACAAAGCCATGTTCCAAAGTGGCTTCACCCTTCCCCACAGAAGTGCGAGAGAGGCCGGCCCTCCACACCCTAGGGACACGGCACTGCTGGTCCCTCTGGATTCCGCCGTGTCCCCAAGTGTGGTGGCCTCTCTGGGGTTGTCCCCGCTGCCTCTTGTCACATGCTCACTTGCAGTCCCCCATCTTGTTTGGTCAAGCTTCTCCTCAGAGTGGGCCAGCTTCTTAAATCGGGTGGGGCTGTAATAACTGAATTTCGAGACGTCATCGTTCTGAACGCAAGCCCCTTACCAACGGTGGATGATGCGCTAGTTTCCTACTACAGCTATGACACGTCGCCACAGTGTCATGGCTTAAAGCTGCACGCATGTGATATTTGTAGCTCTGACATCAGAAGTCTAAAATGAAGATGCCGGAGAAATACTGCGGCTTCCGGGGCTCAGAGAAGACCTTCCCGGGATCTCAAGCCATCAGCACGTTGCCACCTATGGTTCAAGGTCCTGGGGTCGCTATTAAGCCTCCTCGACGTGATAGCAAATGTTTGCCATCAGCCTGTGGTTTTCTTTTTGTTCCCTTAACTGGGCCTCCCTCACCCTACCAGTACTGGGGACCGAATCCAGGACACTGTGCCCGGTGGGCAGGTGCTCTGCTGGTGTGCTACAGAATACTTTCAAGGGCAAAGAGTTTTGATTCTGATGCAACTTGTTCATCTTCGTTTTGGATCATGTTTCCAGTAACCTATGAAAGAAAGATTTGCCTAGCAGGTGTTCTCCCACCCCAGACATGTTCTACGTTTAGAGTTCACATTTAGGTCTGTAGTCCATTTTTAGCTGGTTTTTCACTTACAGTGTGAGGCAGGGATCCAGGTTTGTTCTTTTGTTTTTGTTTTTTTTTGTAATGTATTAGGTACAGGGTCTCACGGCACAGCTCAGACTCACAGTGATCCTCCTGTTTTCAGCCTCCCCAGAGCTGGGATTACAGGCATGTGCCACAATGCCCCATCTTGGTGGCCGGCTCATCATGCCCAGGGTGGGGCCGGCATGGCATGCTGTACCAAGGATTGAATCCAGTCCTTGCGCTTTGCAGGCAGGTGCTTAGACCACTGAGCTATCTCTCCGGCCCAAGAACCGGCCTCATTGCCCAACTGAATTTTCTCACTCATGAGCTAGGTATATCTTTCCATTTATTTCGTTTTGCCCAAAATATTTTTTTTGGTAGAATCTTACACATACTTATTTGGATTTGTCCATACATGTTTTCTAATTTTGATGCTATTATGAATGGTGTACATGTTAATTTATGATTGCTCACTGTTAGCATTTAGGAAAATGACTGATTTTTGTCTTGCAGCGTTGTTAAACTCAAGTTTTTAGTTCTGACAGCTTTTTGGTGGATTCAACCACATTTTCTACATAGATCACCATGTCCTGTGTAAAGCCGCAAAATAGAACAGGAGGTAATGTACGTCCCCACCATGCGAAAGACTCTTGTCTGTGCCCCAGCGCCTCGCCTGCGTGGCTGCCGGATGCCCTGGGCAGCTGCCTTGTGTCATCCATTACTGCGGTGGCCATGGCAGCCAGCCTCTCTTGGGTGCCCCCAAGGACTCGTGGGCCTTGCAGTTCACAAGCTGTCTGATGCCGTCTTGGGCAGTGGACAAGACCTATGCATTGCTTTTATCCAGTAGAATGTGGCGAGGATGATGGAGGTGTGTGTGTGTGTGT